>PVJA010041955.1:0-17594 GCA_004027025.1 Myocastor coypus | reverse complement strand
AAAAAAAAAAAAAAAAAAGGAAAAGAATATACTTCTCTTTGGACTAAGAGGAAGCAGATACATACACAGTCAAATGTTCTGCAATTGCAGTGGGCCACCAGTGAAGCTTGCGATGTTGGAGGCTATTGAATCTAAGCCTCCTAAAGCTCATCTCAGCAATCTAGCTCTGCGTTTCATGCATTGTAATTGAGCATTTTTTATGAAAAAAATTATTTTCTAATCTTGCTAAAGATGAGGACTTCAGGTTTAAAAAAAAAAACTTGTTTTTTGAGTTTAATTTTTTTTTTTTCCTTCTGCTGTCATGTTGTAGCTAGATGTCCCCCTTAAAGCCTCATCTGGTCCTAGGCAGAGCAGGCTGGATTCAGGGTGTGTGATGCTTCCATTAAGGTTGTGTCTTGGTTATTTTTTTTCTTGTTGCTGAGACAAAATACCCAACACCCAAGCTTAAAAGGGGAAAGGTTGACTTAGCTCACTGTTTGTGGTGGTTTCAGTCCATAAACAACTGGCTCCAAGGCAAGATGGTGTAGCAGAGGGGCAACAGCTGATGGTGGCAGAAGACAGCAAAAGCGATACAGGCAAAAAAGGGGAGAAAGAAACAAGAAGGAAAAGCAAGTTTCTTTCCTTTTTTATGTTGTATGCAGGCTATGCATTCTATGGTAGATATAGCACTCACACCCTAAATCCCAATACTAGACAAGGAACTGATCATAAACTGTAGATTCAGCCACTTAAAACAAAAAGCCCTGGCCCCCATGACCACATGAGTCTTTGGTGGGGGGACATCCAGGCGCAGACCAAAACAGATTGTGATGATGGGATTAAGGCTGTGATACTGGAATCAAGGTATGTGATTTCTCAATTAGTCCACTGGTTTAGCATTGTTCTGGGAGTGGAAAATGGAGTGGCTTGAAGAGCGACTCCCTAAATGTCCTACATTTCACTGTAGAGGGATTGGAAAGTGACTCCCTAAATGTCTGACATGTGTTCCTCTGGAGGACTTTCAGTTCAGTTCTGCACTCTGATCCTTTGTCCTCCTGGTGTAGACTAGAGGGCACCACGAACACAGTGCAGCAAGGACCTGAGGGTTTCTCCCCAGATTCCTCCTCCTTTCTCCTTCACTCAAGCTTTGTTTCCAAGACTGTTCATCTTGGCCATGGGTCTCTTCTGCGCTTCTCGGTGCAGCAGCTCCCTGCTCTCTGCTCTACTCAGTCATCATCGCTCCATCCAACTCTGCCTCCTAAATGTTCTCTGGGGTCTTGGGTCTCCTGTTGAGCTCATTCCAACTTAACTGATGGCAGAGTGAAGAGAAGTGCTTGTGGGGGTTCTGGAGTGAGACCCAGTCTTCCTCACTGTTAGATTTCTGATCTGATACCAGTCACTTAACGTCTGTCTGTCTGTCTTTCTATTTACTCATCTGTATATAGTGGCATGAATAATATACATTTAAAAGTTCTCTGGAAGCATACTGCACGATCATTTCTAATGACTCAGATAACTACTGGTATGGCATGAAACTCACCAATGTCAGTCACTATTATCATTAGCTATTGCCACTTGTGTATGGATTTTTAGTAATAGCTTTTGAGTAGTGGCAGAGTAATTGATAAATGGCTTTATGTTTTCATAAAATATGACCCCAAACAAGCCACATTAGTTTACCTAACTCATCTTCAAAAACAAAATAACCACAAGAAGTTAAAGACATTCCTTTTATTTTTTTTATTTTTTGGTCTTTTTTTGAGACAGGGTCTCACTATGTAGTTCAGGCTGGCTTTGAGCTCACTTTTGTAGCCCAGGCTGGTCTCAAACTCGCAGCGATCCTCCTGCCTCAGCCTCCCGAGTGCTGGGATTACAGGCATGTGCCACCACGCCTGGCTATGACATTCCTTTTAAACATATATGTGTTTTAAAACAAAAAGACTTCTGACAACTAGTAAGATTGAAAGTACCATATATGGCCCAGATTTAAGCTTAATAAGATCTGACATGGTCATGCTATTTCTACAAACATGTTAAGGAAATAATCTCAAAAGTAGTCAAGCTCTTATGCAAGGAGAATATTTATGCACTATTATTTACATAAATGAATAAAAATAGCCTTAGATGCAGCATTTTGGGGAGACAGGAGAGCGAGACAGGTTCTGGCAAGACTTCAGGCCCTAATAGGATGAGTAATCTACGAAAGAGAATGGTGCAGACTTTGGTAATCTTGGGAGAGTGTCTTAGTTACTCTTCACTCATTGCTGGGACAAATACTCAACACCCAAAATGAAGGAAGGAAAGGTTTATTTAGCTCACAGTTACTGGAGGTTTCAGTCCATATTCGGCTAGCTCAAGGCTGAGTGGAACAGAGCAGAGAGTATCCCATTCATGGCAGTAGAACAGCAACAAAATGATGGCAGAGGCAGCCAATCAATTAGGGCAGCAGAGCAACAGCTTTAGTCTGTCTCTCAGTCTCTCTTTATATTACATTCAGGCTCTCTGCCTCAGCCTATCCACTTTAGACTACACCCATAATCCCAGAAGTACTTAGACCCATAATCCCATCAGTACTAAAACACATAATCCCAGGGATCATGAATCAAGTCTCAAACTCTAGATCAGTCCTAAAACATATAATCCCAGAGATCATGGATCAAGTCTCATACTCTAGAAGTCCACCTCCCATGACTCGTGAGGCTTTGGGAGAACAACTAGACATAAACCGTATCAGAGAGCATGTGTGGAAACTTACCAATATGGCGACTTGGACACAGGGTTCCAGGCCTGGATTTGTCATGAGAGCATCACTGACAATAAGCCTATATCTCAATAAGGATTTTTGTGTATTTAAAAAAATACATAGTATAGTCATCAGAAACATGGGTTTTGGATCAGAAGGATTTAGGGTCAATTGCTGGCCCCAACAGTCTTGTAAAAATGTGGGCATGTTACCTAACCTTGACGTAATCTAAGTTTATCTTAGTTTTAGAGTGGGAACAGCAAAGATCCTGGACCCAAAGAGTGTACAGTCATAGAAGGAGGCATATGAAGAAGCTGCACATCACAGACCCTCAATAAACACAAGTGCTCCCACCCCACATACCTTCCAGAACGTTCCTTCCCACCTATTCCTCTGCATCTGAATTCTATTGTCTCTACGTGGCTGTGTCCTCATCTCTGAACTTCCCTGTTCCCTCACAGGACACAAGAGCTCCGCCTTGGTAGACTGAAGCGCAGAGGGAGCTGGGAGATGGCCTTCCTCTAAATAACAACCACAGGGCCTGATGGACAGCGAACTTGCTCAGTGAGGTGCACTGGGTCAGTGCCACAGAGAGAGAGACACAGCAGACCTGGCCCCTAGCTGCTGATCGAGGCTGGCCCAGCGGTCCTCACTGTGCTCCCTAATTTCTCTCTTTCTCTCCTCCAGCCCGGACACCTTGGTGAGTGCTGAGGAAAGCCCCAGAGACAACACTCCCACAGCCATGGCCTGGGCACCTTTCACAGGTACCCGCTCTTCTTTTCTGGCAGGTTCCTGCTCATGAACTAGCACTGAGGGGGCTCCTCTGAAGCCAAGGTAGCTTGTGAAGGAGACAAGGATAGACAGGGGAGACTGAAGAGGAATGCGTAGATCTCCATTCCTGAGGCTATGGACTCTCCGTTCCCTCAGGAGAAGAGCCTTCTAGCAAAGTCATCCCTCAGAGAGGAGGGCAGGAGGGGAAGGGAAAGAGAAAAAAAAAAGATACAAGAAGCAGAGGGGAAAAGAGAAGGCATGACAGAGACCAGAGATTCCTCTTGTCTGTCACCTGTCCTCTATTCCTGATGGACCTTGGGGCATGGCCATGAAAGGTTGCTCCCTCCAGCTCCTGCCTGGTAGAAATCAAACTTCTCTGAGTGACCCAGTAGGAAAAGTGACCCAGAGTATCATGCACTAGATGCCAGTATGACATGTGTCACCTCCCATATGTGTGACCTGGAGCCTTTATTTTACCTGCCACTTGAGCACAATGTCTCCCACAGGTCTGTGAGGCTCCACTGTAACAGGTAGACATGGAGAGGCCAGGTGCTGTCACCCAGCAGATCACCTGAGAGTGTGAGTCTCCCCTCTTCCTTAGACCCTGTGAGATCTTCCTCCCCATATTTCTGAAGCAATGCCTGGGTGCTTGACCTACCCTGCCAGTGGTGGGTTCTTGCCTGACACAGTCAGGGAAGAACTCTGAATATTTCCGGGAAAAGAAAACTCAGAGAAGATAGCAAACACCGTCCCTCCTCCATGCGGTTTCCTTCACCTGTCCTCAGGGGCCTTGGGACCAAGTCCCCTGCTCGATTCCTCTCCAGCCTTGGAGAACAAACCGTGCTACCAGCAGTCAGGGTGAAGAATAAGGGAGCTAGCAAGACTGGCAGTCAGGAGCCTCCAGCAGGCCTGGGAGCTGGAAACCAGGCTAGGGTTGTTATATTGCTCGAGACTGACTTTCCTTTGTTTTGCAAATGGGCCAGCCTGGGGCTGGGGAGTGTCATTAGAGACCCAGGCTAGTGAGACTCACAGACGTCAATAGGATTGGTGCAGAGGGTCCAGCCACCCCATCACCACCTGGCTAGAGGATCCTCTCCATTGTCAGCCTTGGAGCCTCTGGGATTATCAGGCCGTGTCCTCTTCCATGACAGTTTTTCTCAATAAAATGGAGTTTCAACTTTTGGTTTTAAACTTTAAAAACAAAAACACTTCAGGTATATTATAGCCTAGCCTACACAAATCACTTTTAGTTTGGATGTTTTATAGGAAAATTGTTGAGTCAGAGTCAAGCTAATGGTCCAAAACTGGGTCTCAAACTCCTAGTCTCAAGGAATCCTCTTGCCCTGGTCCCCTAGTGCTGCAACTACAGGCGGGTGCCATCATATTGATCTAAGTACTTTTAAAACATGGAGCTTAGTTGCAATGTCCAAAAACTGTTGTCAAGATAGTCTTGGACTCAGATCCTGGGCTTTATGCTTGCTGGGTTTGAGCAGTCATTTTTCCCGTCTGAGTCTCTCTTCTTTGAAAAGAAAACGATGGCTCTCTTGCTTTTACATAACAGGAAATATATTTTGTATCATGTTCTAACAGATGCATAAATTTATGCTGATGCCCGATGCCCTGTCTGCAAGTGCACAGACTCCAAATCTCCGCACACTGCACACTTCCTTGATACTCACTAGGGCAATAGCCCTCCCTTCGCTGCTGGCCTGTGGCTGTCTGCAGCCTTGACTCTATTTGTCCCACTTAACATTAATACCTATTCATGTCACTGTCAGCTCAGCAATCGATTTGAAGACTGATATTTGCCAATAATACTCCATATGTCTCCATGTTCCCTCTATGGAAGAGTAAAAGTTATAATTATATATTCTTAAGTAACTATTAGAGAGGATTTTGAGTGACCCAGAGAAAATAAATCCTGCTTACAGCGATGAGGTGCCAGTTTCCTTGAAATACTACACTGTACCCCATAAATATGTGAAATTATTATTTTTTTGTGTGTGAAATTATTTATGTGTCTATAAATAAGGAGGCTGTGCCTGGGCACTTTTCCTGTACTGTATCCATTAAAAAGGAATTGAAAAATCTTTTTAATATTTTGAAAGATTATATTTCTGGATTGCTACATAATTTAGGTCCCAAAATTTCTGTATAATTATGGAATATATATATATATATATATATATATATATATATGATATGATTAAAATACAGTCAATTTTAAAATTGCCAAAAAAAAGCCGGGCGTGGTGGCTCACGCCTGTAATCCCAGCACTTGGGAGGCTGAGGCAGGAGGATCGTTGTGAGTTCGAGACCAGCCTGGGCTACAAAAGTGAGCTCAAAGCCAGCCTGAACTGCACAGTGAGACCCTGTCAAAAAAAAAAAAAAAAAATTGCCAAAAAATTACTGTATTTATTTATTTATTTTTGTATTTCGGGGAAGGATCTACAGGGTGTTCAGGATCTCCCTATTAGATCAGACTCAGAATGATCCACCTGTTTACAGCCTCCCAAGAGCTGGGATTACAGGCACACGGCACCACCCCCAGTCTCAATTGCCATCTCAGTATGCCCCAGAGGTGGGGCTGGCAAGGCAGGCCAGGGACTGAACCCCCGGCCCCTGTGCCTGTTTGCAGGTGCTTTAAGCCACTGAACTATTTGGCTAGCCTCTCCAAAAAATGTATTACAGGAAAAAAAAAAAAAAACCTCACACACTTGCAGTGAATCCTCTTCAAAATATTCCACCTTGCTTCAAACACACTTGCCCCCTCAGCCATCATGTCCACTCACTGCAGCAGCTCTGGAAGCTGTCCTAGATGACTGACTTCAACTGTGACCACCTCCTAAATGTATTGACATCGTTTACCTTTCATAGTAATTTTGACTTTGCAGAAGAAGCAGGAACAGCATGGGCCCTAGATCTGGTGAGCAGGGTAAATGAGAACCTAGGGGGGCCAGTGAGATAGATAGCTCAGCAGAATAAAGTGCCTGCTTAGGCAAGCTTAGAAAACTGCAGGGACCATGGTTTGATCCCCAGTACCACAAGCCATGCCAGCCCCACCCCTAGGTCAGGCTGAGCCAGCCATGCACACGCGCGCATGCACACGCGCGCGCGCGCGCACACACACACACACACACACACGATATGTGGAGGCTTTACAAGTCTGCCTTTCTCTCGGGTAGCATCAGCGGCAGCATTCACCACATTTTAATCACACCCCACAAAGACACTAACAAAGGAGGACTTCTAGAAATGCTTCAGAAAGCAGCAGAGACAATGGAAAGTTTGAACTGAGAGAGGGGTTCTGAGAGGGGTTGGTGGCAATGCATCCTCTATGGTCATAATCCGTAAAAATTTAAAAGTTGGCGAGTATAAATCACCCTGGGTATGTAATTTAAAATAATTCACAAAACAGTGTACACTCATTCTATGTCCACAACACTCTGGTACGGTCGGTTACGTTTCCTTAACCCTATTTCTTTTACCTCCCCGAACTAGAGGGCAGCAGCTTCATTGAGGACGTCATTGAGTGTCTCCAGGACATAGTGAGCAGGGAGGATCTGCAGCTGCTGGTAACGGAAGACGAAACCTGGGAGGCGGTCTTGGCAGACGCGGAATTGACCAGGTTACCCCCGCAGGACACCCCAACAACGCCACCCAGGCCCCACTGGGCTGCCTTTCTCAGTGCAGTCTTCCCCCAGGCGATTTTCTGTGGGCTATTTTATCCACGTCATCCCCTGGCGCTGAATGGTCTTAGGTCAAAGGGACATGATGACCACAGAGGCAGGATCACTTCTGCTGTCAGCTAGCTATGCGGACTTTGCAAGGAACTTTACCACTTTCTGTTTTCATTTCTTTATCCAGTTTGATTGTGAGAAAAATAAGATAACATATATAAAATGCACAGCATAGAGATGACACACAGTAGGTATTCAGAGGCAACTAATTTTTAAAAGATTAGGTAGTAAGAGAACAAGGCCGAGTGTGTCCTCCTTGGAGAAGGGAGCCAGAAGGAGTTGCTTTGGAAAAAGTCAGAAGAATCTAGACACGATCAACTTATGTTCTAAAGATTCTCCCTTAAGCCATTTTTCTCCCCACCTGAGAAATTGTACAAACACAGTAGGGTCCTTCTGTGGCCCAGGAGGTAGAGAGACCGGAGTGAGGTTGTACAGAGCTGGGTGAGACACTGGCTGTCCCTGGGCTCTAGGGCTTCAGGCTTGTGCCTTGGTGACTTGGATGGGAACGGGAAGGTTGGGGCCACAAGGCCAATACCAGAATAAGGCAAAGGAAGGGCTACAGGTACAAAGCAAAAGAAGGCCATGGACCCAGCAGAGGACATATTGGTGAGAGGGAACATTTCCTCCTTCTGTGTCACCCATCTGCAAAGGTCATTGAGGGTTGTGGCTGGTTACTTGGTCCCTATCCTACTGGAGTCTGCGTGAGGCTCTCTTCAACATCACAGTGACCAATAAGTAGACAGTGTACCTTAGTGACCATTTCCAAAATCAGGACAGTAGGCTGTCTATTTTGTGTAATTTGAGAGTCTGAGGGCATCCAAAAGTCCCCCCACCCCTACAGAAGAAATTATCTCCAGCCATGTCTTATTTCAATTAAATCCTTTAAACATTTAGCAATTATGATCATGGATCTCAGTATCCCATGAGTCTTTGCGTATTGCCTTGGCTGCCCAGGCAAAGCACCTCCAGCTAAGGGGTCTCATACAGTACTGACACATGAGAGTAGAGCCCTGAAGTTTGGGATTCCAGGTGCTAAGTCAAGAGGTGGCAAGGTAAGGGAGTCAGGGTAGAACCAGGTCTAACAGCTGGGTTGCCTGCTTCTCAGCATTAGAGGCAGCACTGACCTTCTACCCAGAAGGGTAAAGGGCATTGGGTGCTGGGAGAGAGCAGATAACAACTTTCTGGCTTCTCTCTGGCTCTGAGAATTTATTATTTGCATTCTGAGTGCCGAGCATCAGACAAAGCAAAGACCAAGTTGCAGATGAAACACTGTCCTTTTGTTTTTAATCGCCAGCACTACTGGAGATCAAGCCTGGAGCTTTTGCACTGAGCTACATGCCAGCCTTTTTCATGTTTCTTTTTTTTTTTTTTCCTTTTTGAGACAGGGTCTCACTATGCAGTTCAGGCTGGCCTTGAGCTCAGTTTTGTAGCCCAGGCTGGTCTCAAACTCACACAGATCCTCCTGCCTCAGCCTCCCGAGTGCTGGGATTACAGGCGTGAGCCACCACGCCCGGCATTCATGTTTCATTTTAAGGCAGGATCGCACTGAGCTCTCAGGCTGGACTTGAACCTGTGATTCTCCTTCCTCAGTCTCACAGAGTGCTAGGATCACGTGTATGCACCCAAACACTGAACTCTACCTTTATTTCGGACACTAGTTGTAAGCCCTAGGACTTCCCAAAACTAAATCCAGGTTCCCTAATGTACTAAGAGGATTCCAAAGATGCTTAGCAGAGTTGTGGTTTATGATGGGGAAAGAACTTGGCTTCAAATCAGCCAAAGGAAGAGTGGTATAGGATTAAGTTTAAAAGGGTTAGAAGGAAAAAGCACCCATCCCTCTCAGAACGCAGTGCATTGCATTGGTTACCTGTGACAGCTCACCCCAGGAATTGCCAAGCAAGGAGGCTCACTGTGAAAGAATCCTTATGCCAAGACAAGTGGTGCAGCAAGGTAGACTTCATTCAGCACCGTTGTGGTGGGGAGAGGGACAAAGGACAGATAGGGGCAGTAGAGAGCACATTATTAACAGGAACATCAGGACCCAAGCAATTCATCCTGGTGACTTAACAGGATTCTTCCTGAAGTAGATAAGAGGTAAATATATTAGAGGTCCCGACGGACACCTGGTGAGATATCAGCGTGATGGATTCTCCCTATCCTGACTGGTAGAATTCTTGCCGATCCTGAGCAATGCAGGGTTGGGGGATGCAAGAATGACCTGGAAGGCCAAGGTCAGTGCCTAGTTGAGAAAATGCTCAGAGTGCCTCCCCTACATTGCCGTCAAGGATGGAGTTAATTTTCAACTCAAACCTCAGTACCTAGGGGTTCTTTGGGGGTTACATCACATTCTGCCTTTACTACTGACCTCGAGGGTCCCTCTCACACCCAGAGTCAGTGCCTTCACTGTTCCATCAATCTGGTAGGCGAGAAATGATCCCCAAGCCGCACCACACGTCTCTTTATTAACGTTGAGCATCCTTCGTGGATGTACTTGGGACCGCCAACCTTTTGAGTTGTGAATTTTTTTCTGATTTTCAGACAGTAGTAGATGTACAATACAAAAAGGAATGACACCCAAGTTCAAACACTAAATTCATGTATATTTCTTTATGCCTGATACATGTTCTGTGAAGGTCCCATTCTATATGATTTTTCCTGTTTTTCACTACGATGCAGCTCATGAGGTCAGGTGTAGAACTTTCCACGTGTGGCAACTTATTAAAGCTCAAAGGGGTTCATTCGGATATGGTTCAGACCTAGAATTTTTTTTGATTAGGGAATCCTGAACTGAACTTGTGTGTTATTATAGCCCAGTGCCCAAGCAAACAGTGACATTCCTAGAAGATAGGACTTTCCAGAGGCTTCCAGATCAAATCCTAGTAACAGGTAAATTCCCCATAACTGAGGCCAAACAGAGCAAGCTTTGGGTAAGACAAGTCCTTCACTCTACGCTAATACACTTTCACTTTATGTCTTACCAGTCCCACTTCTCTTTTTCACCTACACCCACTGTGCAAATGCCTTGGCAGCCATGGCATGGATCTGAGTGAGGAGGCATCTTTCCCAGACGCCTTCCACTGAAGGGCATCTTCTGATGACTCTTACCCATGGTCCCCTTACTGAATAAGATGACAGAGCATACAAATGTCTAAAACATGTTCACCATTGAAGGAAAAACTCGGTACACCTGACAATTCTTTTCCATTGCATGTGTAGTTAAAAGCTCTGTGATTGGACACACAGAAAACCTTAGGAGCCATCTTACAGATACGGAAATACCTTTCATAATCCTCTGAATTTCACTGTTACAGGGATGAGGCGGGTGTGCTACGTGAAGCTCTGAAAGGCCTCATATTTGATGTGGGTGACACAGATCAAGAGAGGCAGGAGGAAGGCCAGGCTAGAGAGACATTTTTGACCTTGTTTCCTCAGCTGAAAACGGAGCTCATGGAGGATGTAAAAAAGCTCCACGACCTGGCAGGCCAGGCTACCAAGATGCACCTGAACTACATTCTCACTAAGGTGCTGGGCATCCCCAATGGCACTGCCTCTAACCTCTTGACCCTCCTTGACCTGGTTCTGGCATCCTCCACAGCCAGGAGCCAGCCAGCACCCTCAGAACCAGCAGACAAGCAAAGAGCCAGAAGCAGTGTAACTGAATTGCCTGCTATGGTTCCAGTGGATCATTCGAGCACATTACCAGATCAAGACGAAGCAAGAGATTTGATGTCAGCCATTGTGGAAAAGCTGACAAAGTTTACAGAGTCAGTGGGTCGTTTCCCACCCAAAGGGTTTTCCTCAACTGAAAATTGGAACCACTTCCTGAAAGGTATTGGAAAAAACATCAGTGCCATCAAGCTGGCCAGCAATGACCTTGAGTTACTAAACAAGGTCAAAGTGGCCATAAAGATGGAGAATATCATGGTTCAAGATGGTTCGGAGGTGGTGCAGTCAACCTTTGGACACACTGCTATGACCATAAGCAGAGATACCAAGGTATTTTGTACTGCCACCAGTGCTGTCTTCTTGGGGTTAGACTTATACAACCTTGTGCAGAACACTGCACACTTGCAGGAGGAGGAGAAGTCGGTGTTGGGTCATGCGCTACAGGAGCAGGCTCAAGAGCTGGAGAGTATATTGGAGCACCTCAACCAGGCCTATGAGCATTTGAAGCCAGACTCGGACAAGTGACGCCCTCTGCACAACAGCGCCCAGCTCAGGGAAGACATGCTACACAGATGGAGGCATTTTCTTAGAGGGAGGGAGGGGGAGGTCAAATGCATGAACCTGGTGTGGAGGAGTTCAGCATCTCTGTGGCTGGAGACAACCAAGGAGAGGTGAAAGAGAAAGCCAGCTTGAGTGAAGGCCGGAGCCAGGGTCTGAAACAACTGGTGGGAGGGGACTGGTGAGCATGGGGGATGGGAGGAGATCCTTTATTCTGGATTAAAGAATACACAGGGAATTACACAGAAGCAAGAGTCCGATCCCTGCAGTGAGACCCTGTAGACCCTTACTCAAAACAGAAAAGAATGTTAATCACTTAGAAAAACTTGACAAAACAAAGTTTACTAACTCCAAGTTTATCTTACCTATCTCATGCTCTTTCAAGACTGATAAGAGTAACTAGTTTTCAGGATTTATAGGAGCATCCAATGATCAGCATTTTCCATGTGAGATTTCATATCTAGAAGTCTCTGAACCGCTAACTATGCAGGTTCCTGGCTTTTGCAAAGGCCCACAGAGCACCCCATGATCTGATCACCTCTTTTAAGCAAGAGCAATCCTCTCCTGAAATGTGAATTGACCCTCAAGCCCAAAGGATGTTTCCGGAGCTGTGAAAAGCAGCACCGAGATCAGGACCAGCCAGCTGTGGCCTGCCTCTGCGAATCTTTTTTTTTTTTTTTTTATAGAATTTATTTATTTATTTTATTTAGTTACTTTTTTCTTGTTTCAGAACCTTTGTTTGTTTATTCACTCATTTTTATGGCCGGCTTAGCCCACCCCGAGGGCAGGGTTGGTGCAGCATGTGGTGCCGGACATCGAACCAAGGTCCCTGAAGCCGCCCAAGCTTTCCCAAGCAGGCGCTTTAGACTGCTGAGCCATCCTGCCAGGCCCCTGCCTCTGTGTATCTTAAAGGCCAGCCTTGCTCTTTTGTGAGTAGGCTGGGCTAATCCTCTGCGTCAGCGCGCCCTCCCCAGCTGCTCGAGCTGGCGACCTTTCCCTGCTTTTCTCTGCTTTTCTTTCTCTAAGGGGTTGGCTTGACCCTTGCCAGCCACTCTAGCTAAAATCCCTTCACACCTACTCTCATTTTCCAGCTGAAGCTCTTTCCTGAAAGTTCATGCTTTCATGTTAATTTCCATTATCACTGAAAGAACAGGTCGCGTTAGCCAGTGCCAGCCTCATCCCATTGTCCTCTCCCTGTGCCCTCAGTGGACCTGCCTGCCTGGAATGAGGGAACAGGGGAGCTGGAGCAGGGTGACAGCTTTGCCTGGAACAGCAGCTGCAGAGCTCAGTGGTCAGAGAACACTGCTGTCCAAGTCCTTTATGACTTCTGAAGCACGCCCGAGGGAACCGCCCATGACCTGACACCTGGCTGCGGCTCGAGGCTGCCCAGATAAGTCCCTTTCTATCCTACAGTTTGTTTTTTTCTTCCACTCCAGCTTGGTTATCTCAGAGTGCTCTTGAGGACAATACCACTGGGTTCCACTGGTGTCCCGGCTGACACACCACCCTCTTCAGGTATCTGTTCTTCCTGTTCTTGGGTGGATTCCTGCTCAGGATCTAAACTGAGTCAGTGATTCCAAAACTGGGGTAGCCTACAGAGAAGTCACAGATGCAGAAGAGGAGCCCCGAGATAAAACCAGCAATCTCTGGATCCCAGGTTAAGGAGAATTCCCCTCCTAGACCACTCCTTGGGACCAGGATCCAAAAGCTTACTTCCAGCCCACCCTGCCTCCTAAACCATTGCCTCTGGAGGGCCCAGGACTGCCTCCAGGAAGTGACAGAAAACAGGGAGGGTGGGAAGATAGTAGGTTGGAGTCAGAAGAGCAGCCAAGTGCAGTGGCCAGGAAAGACGACACAGAGCAAAGGAGACAGATGGAAACTGAAGGCCAAGGTGCTAAGTGTCCACCCACTGAAGTTCCTACTGGGCCCCTCTCGGTCTTGGTCACAAGATTACAAGGATCAGAGCTGGGGACCCATTGCCACCATTGCTGTCCATCTGAAGAATCCCCCACCACAGGCTTAGCTCACCCGTGATCAGAAGAAGAAACCTTTGTGGGACAATTCTGGTCAATAATGTGTGGTCTGAAACATTTTTAAATTAAAGAAAGCATGTTATGAAGCAGAATGCATAAGCGCGGGAATTTATAAAAGGTGAGCTCTTCAAAGAGCTGTGTTAATTGTTGACCAGGTACCTGTAAATTTCATACCCACACTCTCCACTTCTCAGCTTTGGGTAAGTGTCTGAGTCTCAACTTCTTCTAGGAAATAAGAGCAATACCTCTCCGTGTGGGCACAGTGAGAAATACATTTTACATTGCGTCTCAGTACATAGAGAAATGCACCGTGTTCCTAAACCCATACCTGCAGTCTTCCAACCTGCACATTGCTACAGCCAAGTACTATTTGGGTGATTCACCTAGGCAGTAATTCTGCCCTCTGTGGGTCTGGGACTATTTACAACTTTACGCTTCTTGCTTCACCTTCAAATATTAATATATTTGATTACTAGGATTGGCAAGTAACACAATGTGTGTATCCCGTACTTCCTTTCAGCCTCAGTCACAGCCAGTCAAGTGAAATTTTCCTTCAGAGAGGAAGAGAATTCCCTCAGAGAGGGAACAGGGAGCCAGAGCCCAGAGCAACTGGGATTGTGGGAGGCTGAGGGTAAGGCGTTAAAAGAGAAGTCAGGGTATAAAGTCATCCCAGAGTCTGCCTGACCCTGAATTGGGTACACATGAAACCATCTAAGGGGCAGCCAGAAATGAGACCTTAGCTACTTCCTGTCCTAGACAAGAGAGTTTCCTGTTTGATGCTAGTCAAGTCAATCGCCTGAGAAAGCAAAACGCAATCACTTGGGGATGAGACCCTAGGATGGAAGAAAAGCCGAGCGACTCCAGCAGGATAGGAGGATGTAGGATGCGTGCGTGCTCTGCTGGACGCGGTCCTCTCTCTGTGCCAGCCAGCCTGGGATAGGAGTGGGTTGAAGGCGTAGCTTCGTTTACATTCCTTTAGTGAGGTTTCAGTTTCCCTTTCAGAGCTTAGCGCACGCTACCCTGGGATCTGGCCATAAATTAGTGATATGAGTTCCCCCTGCTGGTGAGCCGAGGTAATCACCTCCAGATCTCATTGGTCAGATCTCCCAGTAGGCAGACCCTGGCATATGTTGCTTCCTTCCACGCAATCCTGAAAATAACACTTAATACTTTCTAGCAATTATTATAGTCAGGAACAGTGGCACATACCCATAACCCCACCATGTCTACAGAATGAGACAGGAGATTTGAAAGTTCTAGGTCAGCCTGGACAATGTACTGAGATCTTTTTTCAAAATTAAAAAAAAAAAAATAATAATAATTAAAAGGGGCAGGAACCTGGGCCAGTAGTAGAGGGCTTCTATAGCACGTACAAGACACTGGGCTCAATTCCACATACAGGAAAAGGCTTTTCATTGTAGTAAAATAGACATGCATGAAACCTTACCATCTTATTTTTTTAATTTAATTTTATTTTTTTTCTTGTTTCAGAATCTTTGTTTATTCACTCATTTTTATGGCCGGCTCAGCCCGCCCCAAGGGCAGGGCTGGCACAGCATGTGGTGCTGGGGATCGAACCGTGATCCCTGAAGCTGCCCAAGCTTTCCCAAGCAGGCGCCTTAGACCACTGAGCCATCCCACCTGGACCAACCTTACCATCTTAGACATTTTCAGTGTATAGTGTGTGGGTTTCATTGAATTCAGATTGTTCCCCACCATCACCATCATCATCCCCAAAATACCTCTCATCCTGCAGAATTGAAACTGAACTACTTAAGCAAGAACTCCCAGTCCTGCTCCCCGGCCCTTGGCAGCCACCACTCTGCTGCCTGTCAGCATGAATTTCTTTGCTGTAAGGACCTCATGTGAGTGGCCTAAGCAACTTCTCTCATTTTGCATCTGGCTTATTACACTGGGCATGACGTCTCCGAGGTCCATCTCACTGTGGCATGGTCAGTCTCCCCTGTTCCTTAAGGCTGAGTAAACGTTCTGCTGTCTGTACCTATCCGTGTAACTTCTTGTTTATCCATCAATTCATCAGTAGATGCAGTTTGCCTGTTGTGAGCAGTGTGTCTATGCAAATATCTCTTTCTGTTTCTCCTTTGAATTCTTTTTGGTTGCATAGCCAGAACTGGGATTGCTAGGTCCTGGGGTAATTCTGTGCTGAGGAGGAAACCTCCAAAGTTTGTTCCACGCAGGTAAGTGTGTTTATGTGGATGGCACGATGGAGATGTCAGCCAAGAGTCTCCTCGTCTCCTGACTGCTGGTACAGGATGAGTGGAGGCTGGTGGAGCCCTCCGCACCTGCCGTAGAGCAGCCTGGTGGGCATTGGGCATTTAAAGCTCCTCTCACCATCAAGTGGCTGTTTTTTATTCCTTCACATGCAAACCCCAATTTGCATATCTACTGAACTTGAGGCCGCTTCCTTCCTCAGGACAAAAACACCTTTTCTACTCAGCGTCCTTATTACTTAGAAAACAGCCTTTCAAATTAAGCTCATGCATGGAAATTAATCATTTGCCTATTCTACACTGGAATCGGTTCTGCACATGTGTACAACTGGCTTGACTATCTCACATGCGCCAAGTTTGTCTTGCTTCACCACAGAAGCATTAAGGGTACGAGTTTCGGGGCCAGCAAGATGGCTCAGTGGTCTAAGCACTTGCTTAGGAAAACTTAGGCAACCATAGGGACCAAGGTTCGATTCCTGGCACCACATGCTGTGCCAGCCCCACCCCAGGACAGGCTGAGCTGGCCATAATAATAAAGGGTACGAGTTTCACTTTTGTCACCCTTGTGCTTAGTCCTAAACAATCCTGAGGTTGACACATTAGTCAGACCTGACTTTTCCTATCACAGGATTATACTCTGGATGAGTCTACTGGCAGGCTCAGAGTGGCTGGGAGCATCGCTACCCTTTGAGCTTCCTGAGAGGCCACCAGGCTGTCTGCATGAAATGCAAGGCCTTCATCCCTGCCCCTTGCCTTGCGTCCTAGTCAGCCAAACCATAACCTTCTTCGGCCTACACATTGATACCCTGTCTCAAAAAGACAAAAAATAATAAAGAAAGAAAGAAACATATTAATAAGTTTATTTTTGCCAGAAAGTTGTATCTACGAGCACTTGTCAAAATTCCTTTAAGCAGGATGTGCTGATTTACAGATGTACTTTTTGGGTGACTTTTAGTTAAGGGAATATCACTGCCAGGACTTCCGAGTTTAGGAATATCTTATTATCAAAATTCAACTAGGACTACATAAACATAAGACTGAGAAAGTATATCAACACCAACAATTTTGCTTCAGAGGATAACAGAAGGTGAGGTGGTCTCCTAAGCTTCACATTTCAGAAAGGTTATACACAGGGCAATGAAAAAAATTTGAAATCTATTGTGTTTATGTGCCTGTTCCTTCCAGTAACAGCAAAAGTTAGAATGGGCAGCACTAAAAAGAATAGAAGGAAAAGTTTTAGAGTTTGGGGAACACTGTTAATGATAAGTAGATTTATGACCAATATATAAATGCATCCCCTTCTATAATTCAAAATGCTTATTTAGTTAAAGCCAATAGGTATAGACCAGTGGTGATAAACCTATGGTCTCCATGCCACAGTGAGCTGTTTGTTACCACTGAAAGATCTAAAAGCTTTGCCATCATTAGTGTAGACCATGTTTCAAATGCAGAGTTGTCCAAAGGGCACATTTTCCCTTTCTAGAATGCTAAGTTGTCCCTCACCATGGAGGTTATGTTCCAGACAACCCTGTGATAAGTGAAAATCAGCAACATTATATATATATATATATATATATATATGAACCCTTCCCATGTTCTTCTAAACCTTTCATATGCTTTTTAATACACTTCTAATATTCCTAACCTTTTTTAAAACACATAAACCTATGCGATTTTAAACAACATATGCATACCATATGATAATGTAAAATCCTGCAATGTAGCAAAAAATCTGCAATAATTTCTATTAAGGGTTTTTTTTTTTTTTTTTTTTTTTTTTTTTTTTTTTTTTTTTTTTTTTTTTTTTTTTTTTTTTTTTTTTTTTTTTTTTTTTTTTTTTTTTTTTTTTTTTTTTTTTTTTTTTTTTTTTTTT
>PVJA010041953.1:0-17609 GCA_004027025.1 Myocastor coypus | reverse complement strand
TTTGTTATACATTAAAAAAAGAAAAAAAAAAAAAAAAAAAAAAAGAAGATCAGGGTTTATTTATTTATTTATTTTTTCTGGGTGGTGGGAGCACTAGAGATCAAACTCACAAGCTTGTGCTTGCCAGGAAGATGCTTATCCCACTGGGCTATCCCTCCAGCCTCCTATTATACCCTTTAACACACTTTACTGCATGGTAATGTTTCAGAAGTTACCTTACTACAATATAGCCAGTACATTAGTGGTGTTGTGGTCCGTTAAACTTACTACACTTCCTCTGGTTTACTCTTAATGCCTATGTGTGTGTGTGTGTGTGTGTGTGTGTGTGTGTGTGTATGTGTGTGTGTGCGTGTGTGATGTGCGTACATTTAATTCTACTCAATCACATCTGTGTATAGGCGAGTGGTCCTGCCATCCTGGGGATCTAAGGCAACGCTATGTCCTCACTATGAGAACATTCAATCCCTAAGGTACCTAACTCTCTTTTAAGTCTTCTGTTCTTCAAAATCTTGTATTAGTGGAAACATGCACCATGTTTTCAGGTAGGCTTGGCTTTTTCACCCAACATTTCTGTAGGTCTACAGAAATTTGTTCCATGCATCTACAGTTGAACGGCATGGTTTTACCCACAGCTTGCAGAGCCATTTGTCTGTCGAAGGACATATGGGCCACTTCCAGATTTTGGCAGTTGGAAATAAAGCTGCTAGGAACATTTGTATACAATGTTTTCGTGAACATATATTTTCATCTCATAAGTTTTAATTCAGTTTTTACTCCACTTAGCTTACAATTTCAACCTATATAATGGAAGAATGTTTTCACTTAAAGTTATACCTATAATTTAAGATGCACCATCAGACAATAATAGTGTGTTTCAGGGTGAGTACTATACTACAGTTTGGACTGAGTAGTATCATTCAAGGATGATAGTGGATAACTTTAGAGAACTCAGAATGACCCCAAAATTATTTTACACAGAATATCCAAATTACACTGTAAGAAGAGCAGGAGGAATGTCAGACCTCTCAGTAACAACATATATATCACAGTACATGTTCTGTTTATTTCTCATCTGAGATACTCGCACAGGGCTTAAAAGAAAAAGTCAACTTTCTCGAACTTCCTTCTCCCTATAGCTGTTGTTTTTTGTTCTAATACAGATAAAAGCAGTAACTTCTGTCGCCGTAAGAAAATTTTATCACCTACTATTCCCATAACATCGTGTTATGCCTGAGAAGGGCCACCAACATACAAAACTGTCACGGTTTGACAAACTACCTCTGCTCTCTTTTTGCCCACCCACGAGTTCTGTGCAAACGATCAAGCTCTCTGACCAAGGGTCTAAGCCTAGAGCTTGTCCTTTGTCCAACGCTCAGCACGTTTGGGCAGGAGACCCGCTGACCCAGCTGAACACCCAATGCAATCCTCCTACTTTTCCCCGTTGGTCTCTCTCATCTCTTGGCTTCTCAACAATACTATGCTATATTTTTCTTTCTCCTCCTTATTTCTTTCCTACATAAGTAGGTGATATGTCAGGGCTAAAAGCAGATATTTTGCACAATTTGTACATGCAGTTTTGCATGCATGATTTTACATTCATGACTTTTATTTGCCAAACTAAAAATTCCCAGGCAAACATAGATTTGTCCAAAGGAAAGAAGAAAAGGAGATCGATCTAAAGATGTCTAAACTCTCTAAAGATAGTTTCTATGAAGGGGTAGGAGAGTGGGCGAGTGAGACAAGTTTCTTCCCCAGAAAAGACTAGATTCTGTTAACTGAGAGGAAAAATGTAGAGACTTGCAGCTCCTGCTTAGCACCTTTTGTACTCTGCTGCCTAGGGGAGCCACCCTCGGTATGGGACACTGGACAGAAGCTCACACCATCACACCAGGCGTTCTAGGTGGGTGGGGCGGTGGTTCACTTGCTAGGATTTATTTTCCTCACACACAGAGAATCAGCACATGTGAGGAGGTATTGGGACAGAGTAAAGGGATGCCTCAGTGACACAGCTATGGACCTGTGTCACGCAATGGGGCGCCTGAATGTGGCACAACTTATAAAAACAGGAAAACCTCTGGGGCGATGGCACTTATGTTTTTCTACAGTACAGAACAGTGGGCATATTGTGGTAGAAACAAATTTCCTGCCCTGGGTGTTAGGCAGATGTTTAAGACTTTTAAAGGAGGTGGGTGTGCATTTTTAAAATATATATAAAACACCCCTTCTCGATGCTGTTGCTAACTGCAGTGCCTAACGGTGCTAGGCTACTTCGGAGCTGGAAGGCACCAGAATGCCTCACTAGCGAATGCGCAGGCGTGCCCCAGCGCGTTCTCTTCATCGCCCTTAAGGAGTCTTTAACTCTGGAGATCACAAATCGGCAGTGATAATTGTGGTAGGGTCTAAAAATGGAACAGGATTGCTGTCTGCATAGCGATTTCACTGAGGTAGAGAGGGGCAGGCCGAGGGGTGGGAGGACACCTGACATCTGCCTAGATGAGGACTGTACAGAGAGCAAAGGTCCGAGTCTGCCCTGATTTCAGGGCTGGATATATAATTAGAGGCCAGAGTTTGTGTTTATTTGGGCAAAAGGAAAAATAGATAAGACTTGAAAGCCACTTTGAATGTTCTCTCTGTAAAATCAAAATGAAACATAAATGTGTGTTTTGCATACATACACATAGGCTACGTGTAATATAATACACATATAAGCATGTATCTATATAATGTATATATTTTGGAAGCCAATTTTTTTTTTTTTTTTTTTTTTTTTTTTTTTTTTTTTTTTTTGTCTTTTTGAGACAGGGTCTCGCTATGCAGTTGAGGCTGGCCTTGAGCTCACTTTTGTAGCTCAGGCTGGTCTCGAACTCGCACCAATCCTCCTGCCTCAGCCTCCCGAGTGCTGGGATTACAGGCATGCGCCACCTCGCCTGGCTTGGAAGCCAGTTCTTATTCTAGTGGTTGCTGATTTTGGTTCCTACAGCGCTGACTTTATGCGAAAAGCTCCGTGCAATAGACATTTTAAGGTCGAATGAAAGCAGGAACAGTGGCTCTGTATTTGGTAGTCACTGCTAGAATGATCTATGGAGGTTCTTGGCTCCGAGTGCCTACCGGGGCCTTCGATTATGTGCAGCAATATAAAATCTGCGCATTTCTTTCACAGTAAGTTGATTGGAGACCAAGTCTTAGTATAGCGTTCATAGCGTCATCATCTAGGCCATAAAGAAGAGGTCTGAAAACTAAAACGCCAGCAGCGTATTGTTGAGAATTTGCTCCCAAGTGACAGGAAAAGAATTTGTGTACTTCCTGTGCTGCTGTGTCTGGTTGCCCTTAATTTTAACCTAAGAGTTAAGACCCTTGGTCTCGGTGTTCTCCACTAGTCACCTGAGAGTTAGACATTTACAGTTTGCTGATAGGTCTTACAGGCGAGAGATGGGTACACGGATGCTAGCACCTGCAGAGCTGTACCATTGCAGAGTGGTCACGTGACTCCACCAGGCAACCCCTGGATGCTGCAAGGCTTTGTGTGAGCAGGCTTAGGAATTGCCGGAGGGGGCAGGCTTTGGGGATGTGGGGGAGTTTACAGTCGCTGTGTCACCCTGCAGTCCTGTGGCACAGGTAGCACGTGTCAAAGGGCATGCTGAGTATGGTGCCGGACAAGCGCCTCCTTGACGGTCTCCCAGAAAACCCTTCCAGTGTGTCATAATCTACCAGGGCACTTTGAGACACTTAGATGTCATTTCAGAGTAAGAGCTTGCACTGTCCCATGTTTAAAATTGGCACCTTTTTTCTTGTAAATTAGAATTAGAAAAAGATAAGTTGATGAAGATATTAGACAGACTTCAGAGAAACTGATAGGGGAAAAATATAAGAGTAAAAAAAACTGCACTTTGTTTTTCTTCCGAACAATTTTTGTTAATACATGTCAGTTTTATATGCGGACGAAATTGTAGCTGGTCAATCCTAGGCATTTCTCCTCCTCTCTCGCTCTCCTGTAAAATCCTTTTTTTGTTTTCTTGTAAAACAACCATTCACTTTAGAGAGAGAGAGTATAACAATAACTGAAATTACATTAGAAGCATAAAAATTTTAGGTATGAATGGGAGCCAACGTGATTTCTATCTGCATCCGGGACATACCGATGAGATCCACACCCTGCTTCCTTTTTGCTGATGGTGCGCCTCCCAACGTCTCGCCGTCCCTATTCTATTTTCAGGTCAACTTTTCTTAGCTGCTGCAGAGGAAACAGAACATGTAGTCCTCATCTTTCTGGGTCTGGCATATCTCACTTGACAAAACATCTTGGAGCCCCACACCATTTGCTCCTAAGTGACAGAATTTCATTCTTCTTTCTTGATGAATAATATTCTATTACACATATGTACGTACATATCACATTTGTATATTCACTCATCTGCTGATGGTTCCCCAGTTTAAGTCCCTCTGGTTGCTATGAATGATGGCGCAATAAACTAGACTACTGGTATTCCCTTCGATAAACTGATTCTATTTCTTTTGGGTATGCACCTACGACAGCAGAGCCGCAACCCATGGTAGATATCTTGTTAGATTTTTATAATGTCCATGTCGTTCTGCGTAAAGGCTAATGTACGCATTTATGTTCCCATCCATATTATACGAATTCTCATTTCTCCGCAACCTGATATTGGAAATTTTTCATGTATTGGAAATTTCTTCCTTTAGAAATGTTGATTCAGGCCATCAGCTGGTTTTATAATTATTTTTTTATTTTTTTATTTTTTTTCTGTTGCTTCTGGTATCATCCCTCTACAAGGTAAGTAGTATTATTTCTTTCCAGTTCTATGAAGTTTAGTGAGGTTTCTTTCTTCATTACATTGTTTCCTGTGCTACACAGAGCTGTTTTAATATGATGCAGTCCTTTTTGTGAATTTTAACTTTTCCTTCCACTCTGAAAACTTATTTACTGTGTAAATAACTTGAAGTTCCTCTAAAATATGATATGATGAGAAGTTGACTGTAGATGCAGTGTTATTTCTGAGATCGTTCATCTCTTCTGTTTATCTTTATTCATGGTTTTAATACAATACCACTTTGATTAGTTAGCACAGTTTCAAATTATATCTTGAATTAAGGTCTTATAATGTCTCAAGCTTTGCTATTTTGTGCAACAGTACAATGGTTATTCTGCAACTTCTTTGTGTGCCTATTGGTATTTAAGGACATATTTTCCTAGATGTATGAATGTTTCAACATATACAATGCAGTAAGTGTAGTTTGTCACATTAACAAGGTGAAAAAACACAAAATCAATTATCTCAGTATACAGGGAAAATTTAATTAAATTCAACATCTTTTCATGACAAAATTCCCGAACAAATGAAGAATAAATAGAGAAGGATCATCTTTCAACACAATGAAAATATAACAAACCCTCGCCCAACATCATGCTAGGTGAAAAAAATCTCAAAATGTATGTCCTTAGAGGAAGAAAATCAGTTGTATAAATAGAAACAAGTCAAATTATATATTGTTCATTTGATAAACAAATTCAATAAAGTAGCAGAATACAAAGCAACATGCAAATTCAGTGTACTCAGCATGAAAATACCAGTCAGCCCACTTTCTATAGGATAGAAAACAGAAAACATGCAATAGAAAATAAAATATGCTAAGAAATCAGTTTCTCTAATCAGAAAAGTGACAAAGCTCAGTGTAAGAATTTTTTTTTTCTTTTAGTTCTATACTCAACAGAGAATTTGACTTTAAATAATTAAATTCCTATCCAGAAAATTAAATATTCATGGGTCAAAGAAGTTGAATAATGACTAAATTCATATAATTACAAACTAGAAGCAGTGACAGATCACGAATTGGCAGAACTTTCACCTGGGAAGAGGGCAAGAGGGTGAGTATAAGCTCTATCTCCTGCCAGGGAATAAAACACAGAAGCTTCTGTGTTGAGCGGTCTTTAAAAGGAAGCAAACGCTTTCAAGGGTGATTTCTTTCCCCATTTAAAAAAAAAGCATCTCAATACTGTGTTGTTGTCTATTGTAGAAAATGAAAAAGAAGAAAGGAAGGAAGGAGGGGGGAAAGAAAGAAAGAATTGTAGGAAAATTAATGTTGGTTTTTCATTTGGTCTGGGCTGTAACATGGGAGAAAAATAAGTGTCTTCATCGTCTCTGCTGGGTTAGAAAAGGGAAAGCCTTCTCTGCACAGCATTCTCATTGCTGTACGTTCTGCCACTCCGCCCTGATCTCCAAAGGACCTTTGCAATCTGCCCGCTGCAGCCCCCTAAGGACCAGGGTTTCTGTCTGAATGAATGAACTGGAAAAGGCACAAGGCCTATGATACCTGGTGGCAAACAGAGAGCACGTGAATCAAGTTCCTTTGATGATTTCCCAGGTATATGCCCCTGTCTATCAGAGGAGGTTTTATTAATTTTATGATGTTCCTCTGAGCTCCATTTTTCTTTCGAATTTTCATACGAGTTGTCAGTTATCGGATATTCACTGCCTCTGCATCTTTTTTCCGGGATCCCAGCCCTCACCCCTGGCCTTGCAGCGCTCTTTCTATAAGGACTCCTTAAGGACGCATGCAGGCCATAATGCATGCAGAAGCTTGCTTCTGTGCTTCAGTTCTGCCTGGGATCATTAGCTCTGAACTTGCCTCTTCCCATAGGAGATGTGCTACTTTCAAGTTTACTTTCTGGACTCAACTGATTCCCAGTGGTGGATGTTGGCTTCAGTGCCATGACACCCATGCTGTTTGGAAAGTTCTCTGCTGAGTTAGAATCCCAACTTCTTTGAACTCTGTCCAACAGTTTGCTGTCTGCCTGTCAGAACCCATTCATGGCAGCATATTTCTCTGTAAGTACCCTGCTCTCTCTCTCTCTCTCTCTCTCTCTCTCTGTAGTTATTTCCATACCTTCAATGTTTAAACCACTCCAAAATCCACTGTTTGTTTCACATTATTATGCAACCATTTAATTTCATTACTTTGCTAACATGTTCTCAATAGACTTAAAGAACATATTTTCAATAATTTCTAATTCATTTGGTTCCAAAATTGGTTCAGTGATGTATATATTCAGCTAAATAAAATTAAAACCAAGTGAAGAAAATGAAAATTAAGAGGAAAGTGGCATAAGTGTTATAGGCTAACATCTTTGACTCTGGATTAGATAACAAATAGGCAAGAGAAAGATACAATACTTGGCAGAATCATTTTTAAAATACAGGTCTTTATAGAAAGTATTATGGAATCATATATGTGAATCTTCCATAGAAAATATAATATGCAATATAAAGATAAATTTATCTTTATGACTGCTCTTAGCAAAAATCTGTGAATTCTTCAAAAAAAGCATTATTAAACACTATGCCTGTCATGCATTTGTTTATTTAAGCAGACACATTAAATGGGTCCTTTTATTTTGGAAAATATATTTAAAAGAATTATTTATGTAATATTACTTATTTAATGAGTTAATAATAAAGCATTATTTTTGTTTCCAGAATTCAAAAATAAAAGTTCAAAGTCATACTGCCAAAGTCAAAGTTAAATAGCAACCTGAAGCTAAAGACAATTAGAAACCAACCAAGCAACCAACCATCTAACCAACAAACAGAAGCCATGCAAGATAAACTAAAAGTTCCACGATTAGGCAGTGCTAACGGTTTCCCTTTTGCAAAATATCTTTGCTTTCACTTGGCTGATTCTCCAGGTCCGAGTGAGAATTGGTGATTTGATTCGTTGGCTCAGAGAAAAGCCAACACTGAGAGGAAGACTGCAAGCAGTCAGGGAAGACAAGGAACTCACTGGTCAGCCTTTCTGGAAGGCTCTGCACTTCCTGGGCATCCAGGCTTCTCGCTGACTGAGGTCTTGAAAGGCAAGAATGGCTGCCTTACAAGAAACCCGAACTCCAGAAGCATCTGAATGTATGTGTATGGTTACAAATACATGTATGCATATATATATATATGCACACACACAGACAGACACACATAGACACACACAGACACACATACACATACACCCACACACGCTTCATCTTCTTTCTTTAAAACCACTTCAGGAAAAAAAAATTCCCCATAAAGGTGTTAGGCTTAATTCAAGATATAATTGAATCTCTAAAATTGTGTCCATGTATTTATTGAAATCCTTGAATTTGAATTTTTGTTTTAATCAGACTCAATATTAAAGTTTAAAAGTAGCCATATAGTCCCCATTGATGTAGTTCTACTTATTGTTTTCTCTTCTTTGAAATACAATGTTAAAATACAGAATGGTATGTATGTTTACTAATAGATATGGGGGAAAGATCTTCCAAGTGTTAGAATTTGACTTGCTCAGAGTTAATTAATGGGCAGTGGAAGAACCACACAGCCCGAAGTAAGGACTGTCTTCCTTGGAAGCCACATGTAGAATTTTATGTGCAGACCAGTATTGAGAGAGCATGTTTAGTTCCTTGACTTCTTCACACATCAATTCATTCGCAAGTCACTTTGGATGGCTTCCTCTGAAGGACTGAATCAGATCCAGGCATTTCTGTGATTCAGGAAGAATGACTTGATACTTCCCCTTGCTTCCCTGATCTTACTCTGTGAGTTATACTCCAAGCATCAACAGCACTTCCTCGTCCAGCAAACACATAGAGTGTGACCCTACCTTTCATTTTCCTGGTACTCTTCCCCTGTCTTGATTGCTCACCTTTTTAAATGTTTCTCCTAAAGGTCATTCAGCCAGAAAACAGAAAGGTTCCCACACCACCCTGGGAATGACAGCCCATTATCTCTGATATGGTTTTGCTCTGTGTACTCTGTATTAGTTTTCATTATAATTCTTGTCTTGACACAAACTATTATATATTTATTGCTTTGCTGCTATTTTGCTGACAGAATCAAAGTCCCCTAAGAATGAAGAATTCGTCATTCTTTTTGTCTTTTCTGTACTAGTAGCTGAGACATAGTACATGATGGTCACAATTTAAAGAAGGAGCAATTTAATTGGGATCAGGTCCCGGTGGATTCATTCTACAGTTCGTTTCTTCATCTTTGTTTTCATTCCCACGGTCTTATGTCCTGTCAGGAACTCCTTCCCAGGTCTTCTAGGACTTACTTTGAAATGTGGATTAGCACCTCCTTGACTTCCAAATTATCACAATACATATGACAAGGAAATGAATATTATATGCCTTACACCGCGGTCTGCCACCAGCAGAAGCCAGTCCTTTTTGTACTGTGGCTGCAATGACTTTTGAGAGCCTGATCGCTGAGCACAGTGAGATGCGTCTCATTTTCCATTGTTCTTGTAGCATCTGCTTCTCATTGTGAATCTGGCTAAGAGCATGCTAGACTTGCAAGTTGAAATGCCTTGAAATTTTATCTCTTAGATCAATCCGTCTTTTACCAGTAATCTCAATCTCCTTAGAATTTGGACGACACATGAAGAATATACACTTTTTTTTTTTAGCAGAAGCAAAACATGCACTTCTACTAGTTCAAGTGACTGAATTCCTTTCTCTTAACAGAACCTCATAAGCCTTTACTATACATTCCTATGCACATTCTTGTCTTTTGAGCTCCAATCATAATCATCCATCAGATTCTTTTTGGTGCTTTTAAGGCTTCTCTCACATGCATGTCCACCTTTGCCCAACTCCTCCTGCTAATCACTTCCAGAGCCCTCTTAAGTATAAGATCAGGTATACCCCACTCCCGGAACAAAATTTCTTTATTAGATAACAACCACATTGCTGGAACATAATACAGTGCATCTTCTATTTCAAGAAAGGCAGGTTTAATTTGGCTTTTAGTTTCAGGGCATGCAAACCATTTGAGGCTGCCTCCAAGGAAGAAATATGACAGAAAAGTGTGGGAAATGTGGGAAATCAAAATACTTAGCTCATCGTTGTCACAAGAAGATCAAAGGAGCTAGGCAAGAAACGAAAGGGGCCAAAATGCACAGATAGATCCAAAAGTAAAAAATCTATAACCTATACAGATGTACCTAAAAGTACACATCATCAATCTGTTAATATTTCTTTATCCAAACAAGTTAATGATGAATGGTCCCAAGCATTTCACTGCCTTAACACAATGTTAATATATAGCAGTTTTCAACCAAACATTTGGGGTTTCTTTATTTTTTATTTTTTTTAAATTTGGGGTTTCTTATTCATACTATTTACCAGTATTGAATACTTATTTAATTTTTGGTGCTATGTTATAGAAGCAAGTGAAGCAGATATAACTATCAGCATCAAGTAAGATTCTAGTGTATGGGAACAAAACTTAGTTATATAATCACATATGCTAATGAAGGCAAAATCAAGGAACTGTTCAAAACTGACAAAATGTATGAGCTGTGATATAATTTAGATTCAAATAAAAGAGGGGAGGTCTGTGAATGTAATATCTAGTTCCACGTCTGCATGAAATAAGGAAAAAATGGCATGTAGAGATGGATGAAGGAATTTTCAATGAGTAAAGAAAGAATTTAAAAATGTTATAAAGATAAAACGAATGCAGATCTCACTGTAATGTATGACAGTCAACCAAATGCGCTGCAATTGGTGGTTAACAGCTCTCAAAAGTAGAAGAGGCATCTGAGCAGTGAAAGGTGCTAGAGTTATTAGTATAAAACAAATTTATGAATCCCTGAGCATGAATGAGATATCTTGATTCAGGGCTATAGAGGGAATAATTTTAGCTTGGAGCTGATGAAATCTTATATTCAATTGTTAGTATGTAAAATGTCAGGGGAACGCACCAAATCAGGCAGTCTGGTGAAGGGTGCTGAGAGTAGCTCATTCTCAGAACTGAAAGGAGAGAAAGGTCCCAGGAGAGGCTCCATGACTGTGATTTCTGGGTCAAGATTCAGAGATGGCAATGTTGCAACAGTGCAGAGACTGCTATTTGTCCCTGAGGACAGTTCTACCATGTGGTGGAGAAGGAGTTCAGCTGTCTGCAGGAGAAGAATAAAGAGGGACTCTACGTCTATGGGAAGCCAGGATTCTGCTTGAAAAACCATGTCCCAGGCACCAGGCCATGAAGAAGAACTGAAACATTAGCTGAAGAAGTGGAGGGAGGTATGTAATAAAGGAGGATAGTGTCTGAGGAGGGGGTACACTTGTCTACAAAGGGAGACAGCTTGTTTTATTTCAAAAAAGGTAGGTGTGTGTGTGTGTGTGTGTGTGTGTGTGTGTGTGTTTTGTGCATTATATCTTGCCTTGGATCCTAAAGAATTCATGAACCTGCTTAAACCCCTTTAGAATTCATAGATCTGAGTTTAATAATAGCTGCCCTGAAATACTTATTCAGTATAAAATCAGATGAGCTTTCACATATAATTTTGAAATAGTAATTTAGCATCTCATTCAGTTATGCCCACCAGATCCTTACTTATCAAGAATGCTTTCCTTTTTTAAAAACACTTCCTCTTTTAGCATTACTTAGTCTGTTAGAAATCAGAATGAGAGAGCAAAAAGGTAATTTCTTAAAATTGTAATAATCTGCACATCACATAGAATTGTTTGTGATAATAATTCTATTGCAGACTTTGACCTTTTAAGGATAAGCCGAGCTGTCCCTACATAGGTGATCAAACAGCTTCTAGTGTGTCTTCCCCTTTCTGTAGGCCTAACAAAACTGCCAAAAATGGGTACATGTTTTTAAAAGTTTCTTTTTATTATTCAAAGAGTGACAGTGTAGCATGAATATTTAAACATGATTTATGCTCATTCCAATGGCTACATTGGTTCTACATTGAAGGTACCTGTGACTGACTTACCACCTTTCCCCTAATTGATTCTGCTTCTATGTTATGTGAGTATAGGGTGATCTGGTTCTACCTACATATGCATTGTTTCCTCCTTAACATAACCTGAGACTTCTCTTCAGCTCCCAAATTTAAAAATTGACAACATGTTCATAAGTCAAAAGAAAGACCTAGCTTTTTCTGTACTTCAAGAAAGAGAGTTAAATAATTTCAAAAAATGTTCTCAATCTTGAAGATGGGAGAAGACACTTGTGGCAACCGTATGGTAAGCAACATGGCTGGGTTCATGCCTACGTAGCCCCCCCCCCCCAAAGCCTTGCGTAGTCATGGAGTATGGGCTTTTCAGAGGTGGGTGAATCTAGTCCTTGTGACAGACTCTCAGTTCAATGCTGGAATTAAGGGTGTGAGTGCTACAGCACTCTAGGGTGGGTGGCCTGCATCCTGCACAAGGAACAACAAGAGACTCCTCTTTTCTTCCTCTTACTACTTTGTGACTCTCTGATCTCCATACTTATTCTCATCTGCCAGGTGCCGCACTATTTTGGAGCCAACAGACTATGGACTGAAACCTGTACAAACCGTTAATCAAATAACTGTTTCCTCCTCTTCTTTGGGTGTCAGGTATTTTGTCTCAGCAGCAAGAGAAAAGTAACCAAGACAAAAGAATTATTTATTTAAAAAGCAAAAATCTCTGTGTGTGATCTGGTCGAGCAACTGTGAACACAGCAGATGGAGCATTTGTTTTTCTCTTTCAGTCTGTGCGTTTTCCAGCAGTATCCAACAAAGAACACTGTGCAGACTTGGGTGTTGTCTTGCGTTCCTGCTGAAGAAAAGAAAACAAAAAAATTACTTTAATGGAAACTGGAGATCAAAATACTGCACACATGTGGCAGTGTGGTGTGAGTGACGACTGTGGAATTTTCGGTGGCAGAAGGCAAGATTGGAGAGAGGGAGAGACCTCGCGATGAAGGTCTCCATGCAGGCTTTTAATTCCCTATCATTCCAAAGCAAAAGTGAGATGTTAGTATGAATAGAGGCTTGGACAGCTTCCATACAATCTTCCATCCATCATACCCACCATTCTGCTTCTGTCAGTGACTGCGCCATGATGAAAATGTTTATCATTTACCCAGTACTCCGCATTTTCCACAGACTCAATAGTCACTGGTAAAACACGAGAATCTCCAGGGAAATTCATTGTGTAACAAACCTCGTCTATGCTCTTCTTCCCATTTTTTTAAAATATTCACTTATTGGGCCTGGCGGGATGGCTTAGTGGTCTAAAGTGCCTGCTTGGGAAAGCTTGGGCAGCTTCAGGGACCGCGGTTCGATCCCCGGCACCACATGCTGCGCCAGCCCTGCCCTCGGGGCGGGCTGAGCCGGCCATAAAAATGAGTGAATAAACAAACAAAGATTCTGAAACAAGAAAAAAAAAATAAATTAATTAAAAAAAATTCACTTATTTGTTTGTTTATTTGATATGGCATCTCACTACACAGCTCAGACTTTTAGTGATCCTCTTGTCTCAGCTTCCTCAGTGCTGAGATTACAGGTATGTACCACCAGGCCTAGTTTCGGTGGTCAGCACAGCAACACGGCATTTGGTACCAGGGACTGAACCTGAGTGCTTGTGCTTGTCAGGCAGGTGCTTAGATTGCTGAGCTATCTCTCTGGCCCTCCTTTGTTCCCTTTGACAGGTAAATGTGTGTGCCTACCTCCGTGAAGGTGGATCAGCAATATCCTCATTTTATAAGCACAACAGTATTGAAGTCTTTATCCATTTATGAAAACTATTCATACATAAGTGTTTACATAGTTTGACATGCATGGAATTATACCATAAAACATTCTCAATGCTACATTTTGCATTATTAATTAAGGACAGTTTTAGAAGGGTCCAGTTTTCAATAAGACACATCCTCTACAGTATTTGATGTGAAGGGTAGCATACTTTACAGCCACTGAGGTTCTCTGGAATGCTAGTCCCTTTAAAGTATATTTCTTATTAACCATAAAATTAAAAATAAAAGCAGTTCTAAAAGCATGACACAAAAAGGTCTTTTTGATTCAGGAATTTGAGGTGATCAACCTTTGAAGTTATATCTGTGATGCTGATATGGAATTATGTAGAGCAAGTGGAATCAATTAAAGGGTTTGTATACATTTCATAAGCAAAAGTGTATATTGTGTAATTTTCCCAGTGATTAGTTTATTCAGGAAATCACATAATAAGAGCAAGCAGTTGTTATAATTATTAAAAAGTAAGCTATCATAAATCATTGTCTCACCAAGAGTCCTTAGATTAAAATTAAACATTACTGTTAAGTATAAACTTACAAGATGAGCCCAATACAAAGTGTGAAAGTTACATAGGCCTTAATCTTTAAGATACGATATCATAGGACAGGTAAACGGAAAAGATCATGCAGGTAACAAAACTCACACAAATAGAGTTTTTGATGGGGAAAAGAATTTTATTTTATTATACATCTTCCACATGTCAACTGTTTATTATCATCTTTGTCTTGATATTATCTAAGTTTCAAATAATGATGTGTAATAAATTTTATTCACATTGAATAAGGTCATATTTCCCTTCCTCACCTTATACTGCACAATGGTTTCCCCAACTAAACACCAGAAAAATGGTGTGTTAAGAAATGACACATTAAGAAGAAAGAATGCAGATAAATTTTATAATATTAAAGAAGATGGAGGAATCCTTAGTAACTCAAGAAACTTTTAATTGGAGAAAAAGTACTAATTTATAAGCTAATTTTTTTGTCCTAGATTTCATTTCTTATAGAAGATTTTATCTGGGAAGCATAAGGATTATATTCTTGGATGTCAGAAAACCCAGGAATTAATAGAATATATTTAATACTATATTGTGAATTTTAGTAAAGGATAAATGTTACCCATAAGAATTTAAGGCCAGATAAAGAGGATTAATTGGTAATATTAGAGAGACAGTGGGAGGGCCCTTAGGCAAATAGTCAGGGCTATAAGTGCAGAGAACCATCACAAAGTTTGTACTGAAAGTCTAAGTCTTCCAGAAGGTCTCCCAGATAAGCTCACATAACTCTTTATCACTGGAAATGAAACAAGATATTTTGGGAAGACTGAAGAATTTGGGTATGGTTTAATTGCTGTGTACTATAGCACCTATTACGATGCCCACCAATTTCCCATCTTTCCTTTACACACTTAAACTCATGTGCACACTATCCTAGCTTTGCTCTTTGTGATTTTCTTTTTACAAATGAAGAAGCTGAGGTTCAATCATGAGTAGTTTATGTAGGTTCAGGCAGTGAGTAGACATTGGGGCCATGAATTTCAGGCCAGCCTTCTGTGCTAAAAGCTTTAATGTGCAGATAACCACTACATTGCTACTGTCTGTAGCTGCTTCTGTTAATTTAACCGAGAATAGAAAACTGAATCTCAAAGAGCAAGAGCCTTGATTTCTAAATTATTCCTTTTAGAATACATACTAATATTAGCTATGCACTTACAGCTATGTTCTTAATATGTGAAATAAGAAAGTTGACAAGGAATGCTTATGCAAATTGATAATCAATGTCCAACGTTATTTAGATATTAACTTGGCTTTAGGACCTTGGATAGCAATTAAATGTAGTAGATTAGCAGACGTATGAAGGAAGAGGTCGGGAAGTCCATAGACAGGTGGGTAGTCCAGTCTACAAATCATTCTGTAAAGTATAGAGAAGGAAGCATCAGAAATTTACATAACCATTTTCAGGCCAATTTTATGTCTGCTGCAGTTATTAATATAAAAATAGGACTTTTAGGGCTTTATTTTTAATTTCATTTTTCATGCATACTGTAGAAATAATATTAAAAAGAAACGTGGGTCAAACTTTTAATGCTCTTCATTTTTAAAAATATTTCTGGTGTTTTTATATCAGTGTAGATTGCAGAAGTCATAGTTTGCAGTGGCAGACATTGGAGGAATTTGAGGAACGCCTTACAGTGGGTGCTGTATGTTCTCAGGTAAAAACAAAAAATAATGAGTTCTTAACTGAAAAAAAGAGATTGGTAAAAGCAGAACATGAGGAGTTAGACTAAGAACTTCAACCTGTCAGACTAAAGTCCTCCTTAGGCAGAACATAGCAGCCAGGGTTTGATCTCTGGTGTTCCATGCCAGAACTGCCCCAGGGCACTCTGAGATAGTGACTGAGAGTGGGCATGCACCTGTCATCCCAGCCCCTGGAAGGCTGAAAACAGGAGGATCACTACAAGTCTGATCTGTGTGGTGAGACCCTGCGATATATATATATATATATATCACGTCTAGAGAGAGAATACTTTAGAAGGCTTATGTTTACAGGAAAAGGTATCTCAAGAATGATCTTAGAGACTGGCTGTGGTGGCAACTGCCTGTAATCCCAGTTCTTGGGAGGCTGTAAACAGGCTGATCACTCCAAGTCTGATCTAGTAGGGAAATCCTGAATACCCTGTTTCTGTAGATCCTTCCTTAAAAATAAAATAAATAAATAAATAAATAAATAAATAAATAAGAAAATGTTTCTAATACAGGAAATTTTATTTTTCTTTTTATTTGTGAAAGTGAAATGGATTTCTACATTAAAACAAGTTATCACTCTGTAATCTAGTGATGATCACTTAATTTTGAGTAGTATCTGTGAGGGTACTTTTCAAAATGTATATGATACGTGTACATTTCCTTTTGAAATGTTTACATTATAATGGGGAACAGTTGCCTTAATTTGCCAGGGCTGAGTGACCCACCCCACAGACAGCTGGTATAGACAGAAGGACACTCAGGGCTTCAGTGCCCTGCAGCTGGAGCACTGAGATTGGTAAAGAGTAGGAGTAGCAACTGGCTAGGCCTCCACTCTGCATGCTGGTGTTGGGATTTCTAACAAGCTCCTCCTTTTCTCTGCTTGTAGAAGAATCACCCCAATCTGTGCCCCCAAGTTCTTGTACTGTCTTACTGCCTGAATAGCAGTGTACAAAATTCCCTTTATATAAGGAGCTGGTGATACTGGATCACATGCTACACTGATGAACTCATTGTAAACCACTTACGTCTGGAGAGACAATGTCTCCAGACGCTCTCACAGTGTGAGGTGGGGATTGTTAGGAGACAAATCCAGAATTTTAACTATGAGAGTGGCTATCCTTAGAGATTAGTTTGTCTGTAGACCTCTGAACTTATTTTTTGAAAACCTTGATTCTTACACACACACACACACACATGAACACATACATACACAAATATATACATAGATATCAGAGCAGTTGTGTTTTACTTAACCATTTTTTTGACAATTGTTTTAAGTTCTTTTTTTACCTTCATGTTACAATACTGCCTTTGACATTCTTTCAAGGAGATACTTTGAATATATCTGAAACCATACATACTTCTAAATTCTAAAAATAGAAGTATTTGATACCTATAGATGAATCTATTCTTTAGCATTCTAAATAGGAAATTCTTAGTATAACTATAGAGATACTTTTTAAGAATTTTGAAATATGTTGCCTAACAAATATGGTGGACATATACTTTAAGTAAAAAACTTAGTAGGGGGCTGGAGAAATGACTCAGCAATCTAAATATGTGCTGGCAAGCACAAAGTCCCGAATTTAATCCCTGGTACTGCATACCTTGCTGGCCAGCAAAACCCAGTATGGTGACACATGCCTGTAATCCCAGCACTGGGGAGGCCAAAACAGGAGGATTACTATGCATGAGTAGTAGTGAGATGTAATACCAATTAATTAATTAATTCATTAACTAAAAAAGTAGTAAGTAAAACACGGAGGCTCAATATTTCTTTACTGTTAACTGCTAGCATGCGATGAGT
>PVJA010041952.1:0-17604 GCA_004027025.1 Myocastor coypus | reverse complement strand
AAAGCCTGAGAGAATGTTTTTCTCTGGGTGACTCTCCTTAGATGCACTACAGTTCATTCATCCCTTTCCTCTGATGTCCCATAATCTCCTTGACCAGGAAATTTGGGACACCCCTGAGTTATAGGATATTAGAGCACAGGTTCTCTTATATCCTGGGTCTTTATTGACCTTGAAGGGCTAGGGCCAAAATATTGGCTATCCTTATAGCCCTTCTTTTTCTCCAATTTTTTGTCTGTTAACTTACATTCTTAGCCCTCCTGCAGAAAAGCTTTGTGATACTATTACTCTGTAACATAGGTACTTGAGCTTATCATCACTGGCTTTCTGAATATCAAATATCTTTGACTTAGCTTGGAAATACATATCTTATTTTGTTAAAGGGTGAAAGCTATGAAAATAGGAAAAAAGAGATGAGGAATGAAGGGACATGAAATGGAACCATAGTGGCTCTCATTAAACATACAGTTATTAGATTAGACAAGACGACGGTGTTACAGTTTTCCAGAAGAAAAAAATAAGTCAAAAGAATCTGTAGAGACATATAAAAGAGATTTATTTTGAGGTGTTGGCTTACATGACTATAGAAGCTGTGATATTCCATGATCTGCTATTTGCAAGCCATAGCAGCAAGAAAACTGCGGTGTAGGTCTAGGCCAACCCTCAAGGCCTGAGAAACAATAGTGCTGATGTCCAAGAGCAGGAAAAGCTGGACATTCCAGTTTAAGCAGAGAGAATATTCTCCCCTTCTTCCATCCTCCACTTGACTCTCTATTCATGCACCAGACTGCATGATGACATCCACACTGGAAAGAGCAGAGGTCTTTTACTGATTCTCATATAAATGCTAACTTCTACTAGAGACACACTCACAGACACAACCAAAATGTTTCCCAGCCATCTAGGTAGCCATGGTCTCAGTCAAATTGACATAGAGTCAACCATCCTGGTGCCATCGGAGCAAAGACTGCAGCGAACATATAATGGCATTATTTTAAATGGCAGCAGCCTCAGAAGGAGGAGAAGTCCTGCAAAGAGCTTTGGTTGAATTCGCAGTCCAGGAGGCTTCCACTGGAGGTATCGAGGTCGAGCTGGGCAGAGAAGTTATGAGAGAAGATGAGCCAACACTTCTGCTTGTGGTGCAGGAGGACCACAGGGCCTCTGAGGTCTCGTCCACATTTGCATGCCCTGAACCTTTGATTTTCTGATAGTTGGGAACAATTCATTTGGAAGGAGTGAGCAAGATGGATCCAAGAATAGAGATGTACAGACAGCGTTCACCAAAATTGAAATAGCATGTGATAGTACAAAGTTCAGATGTGGAGTAAAAAGAGAATAAAAATAAAAGAGAACCTGAATCTTTGGTGAGAACTGTTTCTTTGTTTTGATGTAACAGAGAACCAAAAGGAAAGAACAATCCAAGGTTACTCCGTAGTTTAGATGTCAGGAGCCTAGTTCACACTGACCTTCTTCTGCCCCAAGTGATGATTATACTGATCTGATGCTTTTCATTGACTGATTGCCTGTCACTAAATACTGATTGCTTCTTCCATATTTTTATTACGCATAGTGTCATAGCCCTTGGAAACTTAGAATACAACTATAGAATGAAACCATAGGCCAATGCAAACTTTCTCAAATATTTTGCATAGGTAATATTGCTATAGTCACGAAGCTTTTGCGTGAAGGCTCAGAGCTAACAGATTTTGGTACTCACAAAGACACAGACAAAACTCCATTTTGTTGTTGTATGACTTGTTGGATCTCTGTGCTGCAGGTGCCTTCATTTGCAAGATGGTTCCTTTTATCCAGTCTACTGCTGTTGTGACAGAAATCCTCACAATGACCTGCATTGCTGTGGAAAGGCACCAGGGACTCGTTCATCCCTTTAAGATGAAGCAGCAATACACCAACCAAAGAGCTTTCAAGATGCTAGGTGAGCCACCAGCTTTCCCAAGGCAGTGGGGATGTGGGACACAGAGAACCATATCTCCTGAAACAGCAATGTTTTGCTTAACTTGTAGGCATAAGAGAGCAATTTGGTCCTATATTTCTTATGGAGAGATAGGCCACCCCCATCTCTCTGTTAATGCTACCCAAACACTGAAAGCCTTGCCATTTTAGATGTGATTCTTCAATTTAAGTCTTAAATCTTGAAACTTCATAATCAGCTAATCTATTGTTACCTATCTGTGGCATGCCACATTAATATTCAGTGGATTGGGAACTCATCATCCTCAGGTAAGAAGGTTCTAAGGCACCAAAGATGGGTAGATTATAATTGGAAGAAGAAAATGTGTCTTGAAAAAGTGGAGAACAGAAGAGGAAACCCAAAATGGGAGTGGGGATGCTACATAGCAGCTCAAAGCCACAGGAGGCACGGGAATGTGGAACGGTCCCGGAGGTGCCTGCAGAGACACTTTCCACCCACTTTGTAATTTTGCTCCAGGCATTCTTGGATACCACTATAACTGTTCCTGATTCAGCAGGTTATGAAGAATGCACATACACATGATACATCACAAATTTGAATGAATGTCCTGAGGCATAGCACAGAAATATGGAAGAATTCATATACTCAGTAATTATATTGGAACACTTAAAATGTTAATGTGCTTCACAGTGGTTTAAATTTAACATCGTTAAGTAATCAGACACATAATAAGCAACTACTATAGTAATCAAAGGCAGCCATTTTTACTAATATATCATGTGAAAGGAATGAGCAAGCATTTATTACTACTATAAAATTTATCTACTGTTGGATTGTAGGGTTGCAGAAAGAACTCAATTGAAATCCTAAAATTTTAAATAGTTGGAAATGAAAAGATAATACAGGATATGTTCATGAATTTATGAAAATATACAGGATATATCCATGAATTTTAGTTATCTTCACATTTATGTCACATCTTCTCCAGAATGATTTAAATATCTCTAGACTTTTTAATAACTGACAACCTTCCAAGATCAACATAAGGGAACTGAAATCAATGTCTGAATCAATGTCTAAAGTCTTTCTTCATGAGAAGATTGGGATGTGAAGATCTTGGAAGAAAGGCAAAGAGGAGAGGGAGAGAACTTCAGGGGCAATGCAATAACTTGTGAGTTTTACCCCGTAGGCAGTAGAACATTATTAAGAGGGGTTTAATAGTTAACACTTCTTTGAGGATGACTTGTATGAACAGTTTCAAGGATGGTGAAAGGAACAGGTTAGGGCAGAAGAAATGGGAGACATTGGAGATGGGAAATTAGGATGGTGAAAGAGTCAGGTGTGGGGGGATGCATTCCACTTAGCTGAATCGTACTCTGATGTGTTTCCCATTGTATAGGTGTGGTCTGGCTGGTGGCAGCCATCGTTGGCTCACCCATGTGGCACGTGCAACGACTTGAGGTAGGTTTGGGCTGGGGGGTGGTAAACATATTGTTGAAAGATTTTCCTACTAAATTATTGTAATATGTTTTTCTCTCAAGAGCACAACAGTTAATTTATATGATCTCAGTTACCACACAAAAAGTCTTTCAAATGCAATAAAATAGTTTTAAGATAGTTATTCTTGTTTTGATCTAGCTCATTTCAATGCTGTATTTTTACTTTATTTATTTATTTTTTTCTTGTTTCAGAACCTTTGCCTGTCCATTCACTCATTTTTATGGCTGGCTCAGCCCGCCCCGAGGGCAGGGCTGGCGCAGCATGTGGTGCCGGGGATGGAACTGCGGTCCCTGAAGCCGCCCAAGCCTTCCCATGCAGGCGCTTTAGACCACTGAGCCATCCCGCAGGGCCCTGTATTTTTACTTTAAAGTAAAACCTTGTGAAAGATCCAAGGTCACTTCCTATATTTTCTACAGTTTGAGCACACTGTTGCCCAGTGTGTAGTTACAAGAGTTGAATGATACTTTGATTTTTCCTTTATGTTTAGGTCACACAAACATTTGTAATAGGCTATTTACTTGTCAGTTGATTCTCCTCACGTTTTTCTTACATGCATTTTACTCACTAACGGAATTTGATTTGAATTGCAGATACGTCCAGGGACCATCTTAGCCACTTTTGTTATATAGGGCCAGGAAAAGGAGCAGTGTTTCCACACAAGACAACTCAGCCTGTCGTTTCACATATCTTCTAGTTTAGCACTGACAGTAGTCTTCAAGGATAGTACAGAGTGCTTATCTAGTCCTGCCCCACACAATTCATGCAATGATATATTTCCCTGTACTTTTAAAAATCGACATAATCAAATGTGAAACTTTACTGGGCATGCCACATCCATCAGCATGGCTATAAAATGAGCCTTAGGTAAGATTACATTTAAAAATAACCTGATAGTTTTTATGAAACAGGTACATTGAATAAAATGAACTCTGTGAGTGGGAACAAAATTGAACTTTTTCTGTTCCTAGGTACCTATAAGAAGGGCATCTAAGAACTATGTAGCCTTTATGGTGAAAGATCATGGATGAAACCTTGCACAGACCCTGTATCTCCTTCATTCATTCCAGTGATCAAATCCCTTTGGGTGCATTCACTCATAAGAACAATTTTAGTTCTGTTATAAAATATCCAGTCTAATACTCAATCACATATATTCATGACCTAGATACATTTGAAACTTTGCCTTTCTTTCAGCTTGTATTAATTTTAAGTCTAAGACGTGAAGGGGCATTATGGTCAGGTTTTTCATTTCCTTGCCTCTTGGTTCTCATGCTCTCTTTGTCTCCCCTCCATTCCACTGGTTGTCTTTCTCTTCCTTCTGGAACTCAGGAGATTTGGAAGGAGAGGAGCAACTGTGCTCTGGATTGGTGCTTTCTGAGTAAGACTATGGACTTGGAGTGGGTCTCACCTTCCTGGGTTCCAAGCTCACACCACTGAGGCTTCAGGTGACACTATTTCCCAGTCCTTTGCTCAGGAAGAAATCTCAGGGGCTGCACACAACTTGTACCTCCAGCCCCTTTCTGCATACATGGCCTCATCTCCAGAGGAAATTTTACACTGATAGAGTCTCTGATAAATGACTTGATCTAGTTCCCAATTCTGGGGTCTGTTGCTGTGTCACAGAAAACAAATAGTTCCATTCATTTTCAAAATAAAATTATTTTACCATACACTCTTAATATATTGTAAATACATAACTTAGTTTGTAGAAAACATATTCTATATAATCTAATTGACAAAGCTTCCCTCACCGTCCAACAGAAGAGTCTAACCAGATTTGCTGCCTGTCACAAAAAGCCTGATTTTATTTGTTTAAGAAATAAAATATATGCGTTCCTGTGCATTCCATGGCCACCCTCTCATTCTTAAATTCTATTAGAGTTTGTGTGTGCATTCAGGGAGCCTAATATTTGCACCATCACAATAGAAAGCACCACCTTCCTCAACACTTCTCACCAATTATCCTTCTGCTTAATTCTCCTCACTTTTACCTCTCCTACTATGGAAATGTGAATTCAAAATAATTCCACACTTGTCAAGATACCATTTTTTTCTAATGGCAAGATTCACCTTTAATGAACATGTAGTTAAGACAGGGAAAAGCACAAGGCCCCACCGTGGGCTTGTAGTGTTTGGATCAAGGTTTCTTCCCTGACAACTCTTTGGTGTCCCATGGTTAAGTTTGGATTGGGTAAGAAATATGACTTCCATAATTTCAGAAATATGTCATGATAAAAAAGGAAGTGGGCATGGAGACACAGCATGAAATCTCAATTTTAGACACCACCTTAGACAGTGCAAGTTTAGAGAAGGGAATGTCTAGAAATAGAAGGTTGTGAACTGGTTGTCATAAATTTAGCTGTCAGAAAGCATTTTGTTGTCCCTAAGGCAACATCAACCCATGTTGTGGCTACCAGTCCAACACTGAACTTAATGATTATATGTCAATTTCTAATCCCACAGGACTATTAATCTCTGTAGCGTCTGCTTATGTCGAGTCAGAATGAATTTCACATTTGTGAATTACCTACAAGGAGTTTGAACCTTGAATTTGTTTTTAATAAAAGCTCTCACATTCAATTGTATATATTAACAAAACCTAGACATTGATTTTTCTTGCTTTTCAGTTTCTGTGGAAGTTGGTGATAAAAATTTCTGGGAATACAGGCAAAATATCTTCAACATCCAAGTATTCATCTGAAAAATTTGAGAGTGACTAACATGACATTAATGTTGATAAATTCTCCTTTTATAGTTATTAAAGATGTGATTTTTAAGATATGCTTTAAATGTTTAGTTTTTCTCAAAAGATGTACCTTTACAATTTTCTAGTATTGTTAATAACTTGAATTTATGAGATACTTCTAGTAGAATAGTATAAGTGAGCAACAAATACAATCTGAACATTTTCAGGATGGCAGTAGTTTGAATCCCATTTGTTATTCACCTCAGTGGTTAAAAGCTTAAGAGTTGCCTTTTTAGTGTTTCTAAGGAGTTTACCAAGTGTCATATGAAGTAATATTAAAAATATGATTTCCATACCTTGTACTGGGAAGATGTCTGCTAACTTTGCAAATTGATTTTTGAACAATTGAAATTTATTTATTTATTTAATGGCTTTTTTGGGGGGTGAGGGCTCTGGGAATTGAACTCAGGACTTTGCACTTGCCAGGCAGACACCTGTGCCACTGAACTACATCCCTGTCCCTGAACAACTGAATAAACCAAAAATGAATTAATGTATTTAATTAATATTGAAGAATATGGCATTAATATGAAATATTTTTCAATGTGTACTTTAGTAATTATGCTCTTTCAGCTCATGAAAATGTAAGAGCAATGAAAATAAGAGTGGGCAAAGATAAAAATGAAAGCTGTGGACCACAATTTCCATTTAAAATAGAAAAATACCAACTCTTAAGAACTGAAACATTCAAGTGGAAAAACTGCACTTTCTAAGAAAACACTTTAAAATAAAAAATGATTGTTATTTAAAATATGTTCCTGTGGCAAATTTGAAAGGGCTTAAAAATGCTACATACTGTAATAGTACAGGACTTCTTTCTGGGTTCTTTTAAATGCTGACTATTGGCTTTCTTACCTGATTATCCTTTTGTAAAGATCAAGTATGACTTCTTATATGAAAAAGAACACGTCTGTTGCTTGGAAGAGTGGGCCAGCCCTCTGCACCAGAAAATCTATACCACCTTCATCCTTGTCATCCTATTTCTTCTGCCTCTTATGGTGATGCTTGTCCTATACAGTAAAATTGGTTATGAGCTTTGGATCAAGAAAAGAGTGGAAGATGGTTCAGCGCTTCAAACTATTCACGGAAAAGAAATGTCCAAAATAGCCAGGTCTGTCATGAAACATTCACTTCTTAAAACATAAAGTTGTGCTGGAAGAGGCAATTGCTAGAGATCCTACAACCTCTAGGTAATTTAGTCAAAGCATCACTTGAGATTCAAACTTAAACATGAACTGAATTTTAAAAGCTTCAAGGTTTTATGTGTGACAGAAAGAAAGAACAAAATTTTCAGTGCTCAAGTCAAAAACCTTGGGCTATAGATAAAGGCTCACTTGGAATTTAGCATACTGCTCTGTTGTCATCCATATGCAAGTTTGACATGATGGCAAGAGGAACTGGGGGTGGTGTCAGGGGTGGTGGCAGCTGGCTTCTCCACATACCAGCCACAAGGAGTAGAATAGCATACTTGTTTCCCAGGTGTGTTATCCCCATATATCCCTGTAACCTGCATCTGTCCTTCCTCCCTCCCTCCCTCCCTCCCTCCCTCCCTCCCTCCTTTCCTCCCTTCCCTCTCAGAGATGACGCTAAAATACAAGAGATGACATGCATGCAAACCTTTTGAAACCAGAGCATGCCAATCATTTTAAATTATTATTATTGATATATTTCATTTCTATGTATTGTCTGTGCTGTCTGATTTTAAAAGCAATTTTAGAACAAAATTTACAGGTATGGTACTTTTACTTCATGTGGTTTGTTTTTGCCCTCTATATTGAATGATTATTAAACCCCAAGCAAGCAATGTCTTGGGTGGAGAAGTCTTGTGACTGGATAGACTTTTTTTTTTTTTTTAATTCATTCTTCAAGTGTGCAGTGACCTCTAGTGCCCAGTTTTATAAAGGCTCCTTCCTTTCCATGTGCAAGGGCCAGGGACTGTTCATTACCTAGCACTCTGTGCTAAGCTAGATTTCCTGCTTCCTTTAAGGAAAGGACTACCAGGTAGAAATGGGAGATTATTAATCTAAATTTGTATAGATTTAAGGCACCTTGACAATATGTGCCTGTCTCACAGAATTCACTTTATAGGAGTAACGTAAAAAATTACTTTGAATCAGTCAACCGTATTATTTAGATATAGTAAAAGATTGCATTTTAATTCTATGCTTAAGGGTTTTCTTATTTGTAAATATTGATATTTACTAACACAGATATGAGTACCTTTCAATATGTAGTGAATAAAATGTAGTCACTGGAACTAGAGTTCCTAAATCTAAATCAAAAGTGTACCTCTTATTAGTCAGCTGATAATAATTTTTTACAAATTATTTAATCTTTTTAAAAATATTTATTTATTTATTTATTTATTTATGTTTTTCTTGTTTCATAACCTTTATTTGCTTATTCACTCATTTTTATGGCTGGCTCAGCTGCGCCCTGAGAGCAGGGCTGGCGCAGCATGTGGTGCCAGGGATCAAACCGCGGTCCCTGAAGCCGCCCAAGCTTTCCCAAGCAGGCGCTTTAGACCACTGAGCCATCCCGCTAGGCCCCACAAATTATTTAATCTTCTCTGTTCCCCAATTTCCACATCTTTCCAGCAGCTTGCTGAGAAATTAATAACCTAATCCAATCCATGTTGAGCACACATCACAGAGATATTTATGCTTCAAGGAGTATAAATATGAGGCTGATGTCAAAGCAATGAAAAATCAATATAAAAGTTGATGATAAGCCCATAGCCAATCACAGACAACTTTTGAAAAAATTATGTCTGAGTGGATGAAGTTCAGACTTTATCTAATAGTTTTGTTATGAATGCAACACATTTGCTGAGGCAAAGTTAACCAACACAGTGTTTCCTTGTGGGTCCAGGAAGAAGAAGCGAGCTGTTGTCATGATGGTGACAGTAGTGGCTCTTTTTGCTGTGTGCTGGGCTCCTTTCCATGTTGTCTACATGATGATTGAATATAGTAAGTGTTTGTCATTGTCATTGATAGACTTTCTAGTTCATGTTCTATCAGAATGGAAATGAATCACTGAAATATATTATGATTCCCTTGGTAATCAAATACCAAACACTGAATGTATTCACTTCTTCATGTTTTCAAGGTTACTGGGTCACTGTGTGGCATGTCATCATGTAGGACCATGATTGAGTATTTAGTTATCACAGAAGATAAGGAAAAGCTTTGAGATGCATCTCCTTTGTAACCCTTACTCTACTTCCTAAGTTATTTAACATTGATATGAGTCTTCTCTAGTCACAGCTTAATTTGTACCTTATGAAATTAATAATGCTTAGGATTGCAGTAAGACCTTAAGTGTACTTTACTGGTAACTCAAAACTATGTTGTTCACAGCTGGATTATCCTTCTGTAACTCAAGTGAATATGTGAAGGATAATGTTGCTTTTAGTTTACATGAATCATACAGTCATCAAGTTAAAACATTTTCAGTCTTCAAGCTGAGAAGTGTAGGGCAGCAGCCCTTGCAAGCAGGACTAAGTTATGCAAACATGAAGAGTCACTACAAGGGTTATTGTTTAGATACCATGAAATGGCCTTGAGAATTTTCCATATCTTTAACAATTTGCACACATTGAAGTTTTTGGTAAACACAGATAATAAACATAAATTTTATTTTGCTTCACGAAAGAAGCATTCTAAAGTATTGCTTTGTTTCAGGTAATTTTGAAAAGGAATACGATGAGGTCACAATCAAGATGACTTTTGCTATAGTGCAAATAATTGGATTTTCCAACTCCATCTGTAATCCCATTGTCTATGCATTTATGAATGAAAACTTCAAGAAAAATTTTCTGTCTGCGGTTTGCTACTGCGAAGTAAAAGAACCCTTGTCACTGGCACGGAGGCGTGGAAACTCAGGAATGACAATGATGCAGAAGAAAGGGAGGTTATCCCAGAGAGAGAACACAGTAGAGGCGACAAAGAGAGAAGCATTCAGTGATGGCAGCGTTGAGGTCAACTTGTGTGAACAGCCACCTGGGAAAAGAAGTCTCAAGTGACGCCTTGTCCTCTTCCATTCTGAACTCTCTGAGAATTCAGCTTTAGGCAGTGGGCATTAAATTCAACAATGTCTTCATAATTAATACGATTTACTCTATAACCTGTATTATGCTATGAGCAAAGACCAAAGACTTAGTTTTAAAATGGCTACAAGAAGAAAATAAACGATGTTTTTCCAAATTAAAATGACATTACATGACAAAAAACAATTTTGAGAAAATACAAATCATCCCGACAGGTTATTAAAATGAAGTTTTAAAGACTTTGTATGGAGACCAATGTTCTTGGTTAGCAGTTTTTCTGTGTGCAGTGACTATAATGTGATTTTCTGTTCTGCTAAATTGGATGAAAAGCATTAATCTGAATTATTTGTTTATGTATGTCTTCTTTCTTGACTATTGAGTAAATAACTGAACACTGTGATATGTTACCATGCATTGATATGAAGTGATGCAATCTTTTACAAGTGAAATCTGCCATAATTATAAAATGGGAGAAGATGGAGAAACAGCCAAATGATGGTGAATTAGATGTAGAGATCGACGCCTCTCCTGTCTCAGGGCTTCTGTTAGTCCTTCAAGTTACAAATTCTGAGACGACTTCTGAGTTACTTCATCTTTTTGTCTCTTTTAACTACATTTGTTCCCCAGAAAACTAGAGATGTGAACTTTTCTGTTTTGCAGACTTCCTGGCAGTGCTTGAGATTTGAGCAGAAATGCGTTCTGTGCTCGACAGCACCTGTGGGGCTGTGCTGGCTCTGTAGGGCTCTGCAGGGCTGTGTTGCTCCTCCTGCTGTAGACGTCCCATCCTACCCCTGCTCCCTTCTGAGACTCACCTCAAGCCCCTTGCTCCCTGCCTGGCTTTCCTCTTGTGCTGATTTTGCAACTGATTTCTCTAATCGAAGGGAGAATTTAGGCAGCCTCATTTATTGATTGGCTGTAATATAATTAGATCAATCTAACAACCTCTGCATTTTAACTCCTTATTTTCACTAATGGGATTGAATACTGTTTCTTTAAATAATTTTTTTTTAATGTGGTAAGTAGATAAAATAGTCAACATCAATCCATAAAGTTTCCCTGTGCTGATCCCCTAGAACTAGGTCAGGAAGAAAAATACAAATCTCCAGCTATATCTCCTTAACCCTCATTTTACTCTCTTTTCCGGCTTCTGACTTCCCAAATGCAGAGAATCCAGAGCCTCCATTACAGTCCCAGCCCTCTGTGATTCCTCCTTCAGCATTAGAATTTCTGAAGTCCAATCAGAACCTTAGGGTCAAAATGTATTTTCTGCCTCTATTTTTATAGCTCTTGTTCTCCAGGTGGCATAACAGAAAGGAAAAGAAATCAATGAACTCTCCGGATACTTTATGATTTAAGGTTTAAAATTGGAAAGCTAAAGAATTCAGGTTGCAAGAACTCTCAAGTTACAGATCTTTAATTTTATGTATCACTGAAACATGCATGAAAAAGACAAAACTTAAAGTGTATAGTGTTAAAAAAAAAAAGAAACAAGTGAAATTAGGACACAGAAAAACAGAGAAGGTAATGGGACTGTTTATTCATTTGGTTTGTACTGGTAAGGATCATTGAGGTAATTTTTATAAACTGTCTATCTGTGATTCCTGATGATCCTATAGCAAAACACTGGTGATCATTAAAACTGAAAGCATTAAAAATGAATTGGATTCACTGATTTTGAGACTTTTTTATTAACAAATAATCATGTGTAGTGGCCGATACATTGTGTCAACATGCCTAAATGCCTGGTGGTCAATACACTGTATAAATTTGGCTGCTTTGCTCGGCAGTTCCACACTGTGGACCTTGAGGGCCCTGCCCCAGAATAACTCAGCACAAAAAGGGGTTGAGGAAGAATTCAGCATTCCACTTCATCAAACAAACTTGAGTCTTCACAGTCAGCTTGGATTTTATCTCCTGGCTTCCAGCACAGACTCTTCAGCCTCCAGATTGGATCCTTCAGCTCTCCATAGCAGATTCTTCTGTCTTTTATGGCAGACACAACGGCTGACCATCAGAGACCGTTAGGGACTGTTACAAACTGGTAGACACTGGTAAAGGCCATTAGAGATAGAACACTGCAGTAAATATAAAAGCCTTGGGACTGAATCCTTCAGTTGGCAGTGTGCAGATGCTCTTGGCACCCTTCCCCATTTCACTCTGGGACTGGCACATCTAGTGTTATATCTGTTCCTCTAGTAAAACCCTGACTAAAACAATATGACCTTCCAGATTTGATACACATATGCTAGACACATGGCAGTAAAATCAGGCAAATTAATAGATATTGAATATTTAATTATTAAAGTTATAGAAATTCAATTATCACAAAGCTCGATTAGAAAACATTTAGATGTTAGGTGATAAAATTTTTGTAAAATTTGTAAACATAATGTAAATTTTAAAAAAACATACCCATATTTGTATTAATTCTATTTTAAGAAACAGAAGTATAGAACTATGTGTTTGTGTGTGTCCTTTAAATGTAAAATCTCTCTGCCTTCTTAAAGTTCAAAAGATAACTGTTGTTCAGTCTGTTACTCTGCATTTCTTACCATCAGCCAAAGAAGCTGATTCCAGATACTGGTGTAGCACAACTTGTGAGTCATAGATTGTTCACCTCCTGTCTTAGTTACTTTTCTCACAGCTGAGACAAAACACCTGACATTCAAAGTTAAAAGAGAAAAAGTTTACTTAGCTCATAGTTTGTAGAGTTTTTAGTCCAGCTAGCTCCAAGGTAGGGTGGGATGGCAGACAGGTGAAACAGTTCACGGTGGGCAGAAGATAGCCAAGCAACAAGGACTGTATCTTATCTCTTTCCATCCCTTACATTTTATCCAGGATACTTACCAACTCACACCCTTAACTTTAGTGTTCTTCACTTGATCTTAGCCAAAAGGCCGAGAAGTGATGCCCTTAGTGTCCTTAACCGTAGCACTGCACGATAAATCAATTTCAGTGTCACATAGTCAATACCCAGCCATCTCTGAAAAAGCCCCACCTATGACCACAAGAAGCTTTGGGGCACTGACTAGACACAAGCCACAATACCTTGGATTTACAAAAGAAGCCCTAGTTACTACCACCACTCTCTTTTCCATGGCTTCCAAGTCCCTTCAGTATTTTTTTTGAATAACAAGTATTTCTTTATTTGCTGAACACCATTATAAAAACTGACTACACTGGCAACAAAATTGTTTTCTTGAGTTGATGTCAGAGGCACTTATTTTAACTCCTCTACCCTTGGCTCAGTACTTCACTTTTCCCCTAGCATGTCTGTACTGAAGACTTACTCATTTGATTTGCTTGGTTTTTCTTTATCTAGTTCTTTACCTGAGAATCAAAAAGGTTTCTTTGGACCCGGGAAGTAAGGCTGTGCAGGGGTACAGAAAAATTAACATTCCATTTCTAAACACGGAAGCAGACTCCACCTCAGCAGGCTACAAGGAAGGAACTGTTGGACAGGAAGCCAGCAGGGCCTAGCAATCCAGCTGGATGAGACTTAGCTTGAAGGAGGAAAACACAGGAGCTGGACCCAAGCCTGGACCAGCCAGTTGAGTTCAAGTTCAGGAGATTTAGACCCAGTGAGCTGAGGCTCCTGTTGAGTGCAGCTAAGCCCAGGCCAAGGTCCAGACCTACAGGAGCATTCTCATGGCACAGAGGTGGCAGGAAGTAACTGGGAACTAGTTTGCCTGGAAGATTCTGAGTGCATGAAAGGGAGATGCTTAGACAGAACTCAGGGGAACTAATGCAAAAACAAATTCCAAATTTAAGATCTGCCTTGTTATACAGCTATAATATTTGCTCCTATGGCCTAAAGTACAAATCCATTAGTTACAAAAGTTTGTCAATTTCTATATTTCAGTGGGCTGTAATTAGCATTGTTTATTATACCACTATTAGTAGGAAACAATATGTACCTTAACCACATTATCTCGCTTGTGTAATAATATTGGGAGGTGCTTGGGCAATAATTTCACCAAAGCCCTACACTGACAGATGGAGGACACTGCCAAATGGAACCCAATATCTCATTCTCAATCAGTAGAGAAGCCAAAATATAGGTAAACACACAAAACAAGAATCTTTGACACAAGAGAGATACCTAAACAACAAAGAGAGCCTCTAATGGTAGTAATACAATGACCTACTATCAAATTTTCATCAAAAGTTGTAACAAAAGTCAAAATAAAGGGAAAGAGACAAATAAAAAGAAGGTGCAAAATGCAATCTCAGGCCCTGAGACTACCTTGAACAAACCCAGAAGACATCAGCATAGAAGAAATTTGAGGTCACACACCTGATATCTCTGAAATAATAGCAATTGAAATAAAGAAAAAATTGCAGAAGGGAATAGAGAAAATCAGATCAGAAACAATCTCACAGGGTCTGGCGAAATAGCTCAGTAGAATAAGTGCTTGCCTGGCAAGTGCAGGGCCTAATTTTAATCCCTGGTTCTGAGAGAGAAACAAAATTCACAGGTAAAAAAAGAAATGATTACTTGATTATTATAATGAAGGAATTATGAAAGAATTGCTAAGTGTTTCTAAAAAGGACACTAATGACAAAAGAGAATAGAAAAATGATGGAAATCCTGCATAAGCAATATTTCAAGTCCTATAAGAAAACAAATTCAAACCCAGACTGATATATCCTGAAAAGCTCTGTTTCAAATTTAATGGAGAAGTGAAATGTTTCCATCACACATAGCAACTAAAGAAATTCAACCAACCCTACATAGAGCACTAACAGCTATTCTAGAAAGGGATCAAATGACTTTCCATCAAATGACTGTGTGGCCCAAACTTCGTATCATGAATTTGGTTCTGTCATTAACTCTTACTAATTATAAATGGAAAGAGATCTGTCCAGGATCACTTGACTAGTTGACAGGGCAGAGCTACACAGACAGGTGACATAAACCCAAAATACTCTGGTCGTGAAACTGTGGACACACATTGCCTTGCATGAATAGAGAAACAGGTGCATTATAAAGTCTTTTTCTATGGTCTTCCCTTGTCTCTTTCTCCTTTATGACTGCCAGTATTTGATCTTTTAAAACTTATGTTATCAGGGGCTGGGGAGATAGCTCCCCGGTACAAGTGCCTGCCTGGCAAATGCAAGGTCGTGAGTTCAAACTCTGGTCCCACCAAAAAAAAAAAAAAAAAAAGACATGTTATTAGACACAAGCACATGAATGGTATGATTCTATCTTCCTTTGTGACTGTTTATTTTGTCAACATAAATTATTATTTTCTTCTCTCTGAGGGGAAATTTTCATATAAGCAAGTGTTATTAAAAAATTCTCTGGCCGGGCGTGGTGGTTCACGCCTGTAATCCCAGCACTCGGGAGGCTGAGGCAGGAGGATTGGTGCGAGTTCGAGACCAGCCTGGCCTACAAAAATGAGCTCAAGGCCAGCCTCAACTGCATAGCAAGACCCTGTCTCAAAAAGACAAAAAAAAAAAAAAAATTATCTGTATATAAAATGTTACAAAATGTTGAAAAATTATTCATGCTACTATCATAGTAGAAATAATAGTTTTAAAATAGAAACATAACACTGTATAGCTACTAATAGAAAACCGATTGTGTGAATTCTATTATTTTTCGTTTAAATAATTTTTTAAAATAAATGTGGCACAGGGTATTACAACACAGCTGACACTTGTAGTGATTCTCCTGTTTTCAGCCTTCCCAGTGTTGGGATTACAGGCATGCTCCATCATACCCAGACTCAGTTATCAACTCAGTGCACCCAAAGGCGAGGCAGGTGTGGCGTGCAGGAACAGGCAATGAACCCTGATTCCTTAGCGTGCCAAAAGCAGGCATTTGATCTGATGAGCTATCTTGTTGGCTCTATTAAAATTTAATATGGAATTTAAAAACTGGAATATTTAAATATAGAATATTTGAAACTATGTATCAATATAATTTGAATCTTTTACAATGGTACTTAACTGTTAAAATCCTGACAGTAATCTTAAATGGATTTTTTTTCCATTAAAAAGTGAGCCTTGTTTGAAAGAAATGTTTATTGCCATGTGTGGCAGGTGAAGTAATTTTAATAAAGTGGGAAAATACATTCAAATAATTCTTCCTAATGCTTGACTTAACCTCTCTTCTCACCTGGTCTATAAAAAGTAAAATTGTTTTCACTGTCACTCCATGAAGAGTTATTTTTACCTTCTCAGCTCACAAATGCAGGCTTGATGTCATTTTCTGCTTTTTCACTCTGAAATTTAACTTCGGGCCACTTAATTTCATTATCTGTCAAATCAGCAGGCTCTTTAAATAAAATGTGGAGAAATCATTGCTATTAGTACAGAATAAAAGCAGCCACCTACTTGTCAAATGAAGTATCTGAAGGCTTCATGGGAAGTTCAAAAATTCATTCACTAAGCAGAATGACAAGATGTTATTCTTATAATGTATTCACTGAATAGTTTTTAATGTCCAAAAATGTGTCAGATCAGGACAACCTTCTCCCATTTTTACATTAAGAAGATTCTTTTCTAAAGTAGATAAAATTAAAAAATAATTTGGTAATAACAAAGGAATAAAAGTTAAGAAATCAAATAAATCCATGAGCTTTCATAAACACACATAGATTTACCGATGCAGATCTCAGGCTTCTTTGCTTTGTCCTTGTCAAATGTTTTGTTATCCAAAAATGAAGTTATGGTTGACCTATGAAAGAAATAGCTTAGAAATAAACGAGATAAAGTGCACTAAATATGACCTTGAATGAATACTTAGTATTATTCAAGAATAAGAGTAAATTATTCTCACTCCAGTGTCATGAAGTCCTAATGCCAGAATGCTTGTCTACTGCTATACTAGGAAAACTATGCTAACTAGCAAAAATTAACGCATAAAGAAGTGACTTATGGGCCAGAACCCAGATCAGTGGGTGCACAGATAGGAACTCTTGGCCTGTGGCACCACGTCCCTGGAACTCCTTCCTCACCGAGAGCCCTGGACTGGTGTGCACACAGGTAGGAACACTCAGCCTGTGCCCACGTGCCACCAAAATTTCTGCCCTGTCCAGAACCCAGCCCTGGTATCTGCTGTGGAACCCTGTAGCAAAACTCCCTGTAGAAAGACTGGGGATCAGACTGTCCCAGCTAATCCAGGAGCTGAATATCTTGTCAGAGGAGCACAACAGGCTCACTTCCACGAGATGCAGCAGGAATAAACTGAGCACAGCAACCAGACCCAGTCAAGCACATCTGGACAAGGTCAAACTAGGTAGATGCATGCCCAAATTTCAGCAGCAGCTAGCAGTATAACTTCACCAAAGTTCTAAAATCAAAGGTCAGAAGATGGCGCTATACAAAATGACAAAGAGCAAGATGCCATCTTAGGCTCCAAGCCAACCCAGA
>PVJA010041951.1:0-17579 GCA_004027025.1 Myocastor coypus | reverse complement strand
AGAACTTTTGTTTGTTTATTTATTTTTATGGCCGGCTCAGCCTGCCCTGAGGGCAGGGCTGGCGCAGCATGTGGTGCCAGGGATCAAACCACGGCCCCTGCAGCTGCCTAAGCTTTCCTAAGCAGGTGCTTCAGACCACTGAGCCATCCTGCCGGGCCCCGAGGGAACATTTTCCTCTCAGATTCTCCACAAGAACCAGTTATGTTGGTATACTTCTGTAATACCAGTGCTCTGAAGGCTGAAGCCAGAGGATCACCAGCCTGGGCTCTACAGTAAGTTCAAGGCCAACTTGAAATACATAGCCAGATCTTATCTAAACAAAAACAAAAAACAGGGGCTGGGGAGATAGCTCCGAGGCACAAGTGCCTGCTGGACAAGTGCAAGGTCATGAGTTCGAACCCTGGTCCCACAAAAAAAAAAAAGCCAGGAGTGGTAGGGCTCACCTATAGTCCCAGCACTTGGGAGGCTGAGGCAGGAGGCCCAGTGTATGTTTGACACCAGCCTGGGCTACAAAAGTGAGCTCAAGGCCAGCCTGAACTGCATAGTGAGACCCTGTCTCAAAGAGACAAAAAGAAAAAAAAGCACAACATTCTCTACAGCGTAGCATCCTGTTTCATATTTTTAGCCTGCAAACCATAAGAATAAATTTGCACCAGTTAAACCACTAAGTTTGTGGTGATTTATTACAGGAAACTAATAGCGTAGTACAACCAGGACATGGTATGCCTTTTCACACTCATTCTCTTGATATAGGACACATGATATAGTGGTGGTATATATACCTCCAAATAATATAAAGGAAATACAGCTGTCAACCTGCCAGATGTCCAAAACACTGAGTCCATGTCCTCTAAGATCAAGGAATGAATTCCCTAGAATTGTTCCCAAACAATGAAGGTAAGGAGTACAAAGAATTTTGTGAGAGAAAAGAAAGCTTCTAAGAGGGACAGAGAGGGTCCAGGAAGTGGGTTGCCTGCTGACCCCACTTCTTACGGGTGTTTTATTGAGCAAAGCCATGAGGAGAAGTGAGTTCAAGGTGGGAGAAAACTATAATCAATAAGCTTACAAGTACAGTCTCTTAGGTAATATTGATCCAATAGGACATCACAAGGTAGATGTGAAGCTGGGCAAAACTGGTGAGCCAATAAAATTATATATAGCAAGTACAGTTGCTTAAGTAATATTGATACAGTGGGGATCAAATGGGGGAGCAAGTCACTCAGCAAGCAGAGGTCGAAGGAACAAGGATGGTCCAGGAAGGAAAGAACTAGTGAAGTTTTCATCCCCCACCCAGGTGATTGATGCCCACTTAGAATAGCAATCACATGGGGCCAGTGAGATAACTCAGTGGTCTAAAGCACCTGCTTAGGCAACTGCAGGGACCACAGTTCAATCCCTGGCACTACATGCTGCACCAGCCCCACCCCCAGCGCAGGCTGAGCCGGCCTTAACATAGATTAAATAAATAAATAAATAAATATATCAAAATAATGGATCCAAGCTGAGCATAGTGGTACATGACTATAATACCAGAATTTGGGAGGCTGAGACAGAAGGATCACCAGGAGTTTAAGGCCAGCCTAAGCTATAAAAGTGAGCTCAAGGACAGCCTGGAATGCAGTGAAACACTTTCTTTAAACAAAAAAACATAATGGATCTGTTTGTTTTTTTTAATCTCATTTCTTTAGGGAAGAGTCTAGAAGGTGTTCAGGGTCTTACTACTAGATCTCCGACTCGTAGCGATCCCCCTACTTACGGTCTCCCAAGAGCTAGGATTACAGTGCACACCTCCACATCCCATCTGAGGAACTGGGATTACAGGCACGTACCACCACATCCAGTTTCAGTTGCCATCGTAGCACACCCCTGTGGCAGGGAGGGCCAGCAACGCAGGCTTGGGGATCAAACCCTGGCCTCTGAGCCTGGTCACTGGTGCTTTAATCTGCTTAGTTATTTGGCCTGCTATTGACATTTTGAATAATGCTATATATTTTGACCTTTTCCCTCAGTTTTTGGGGGACTCTAGTTTCTATGACCCCAGGGATCTGTGAAATGATGACAGGTAAACTCTCAGCTCACAAGCAGGGTACAGTCTTGGGCCCGTCACAGTCCCTGTCACCTCCACAGGCTCTTGGCTCTAAGGCCCTGAGAGTGGCAGCTGTGTTTCAAGGCCTTTGTTTCCTTCAGGTTGGCACAAGATGGTTGTCCACATTGCTCAGGTAAGGACAGAATTTTTTTTTTTTTTTTTGTCTATGCAGTTCAGGCTGGCCTTGAGCTCACTTTTGTAGTCCAGACTGGCCTCAAACTCACATCAATCTTCCTGCCTCAGCCTCCCAAGTACTGGGATTACAAGAACAGTTTTCTTAGGGAAGAAAAAAATCTTTCCTTCCATTGCATACCTTAGGTTGAAGGAGGAGAGAAAGGAGGACAGAAATTGAAAGAGAAACTTCATTTGCTAGACATTCTCTTAGAGTTGGATACTTGGATTTGATATGTATGTATATGGGTGTGCTCACATCCAAGTCCTTTCAACCAAAGTTGGTGGGGAGGATTTGAAGCCAGGTCTTCCTGTGTGTTAAACATGCACTCTAAGGAGCCGAGGAGGTAGCTCCGTGGCATAAGCACCTGCCTGGCAAGTACAAGGTCCCGAGTTCAATCCCTAGTACCACTGAAAAAAATAAAAAATAAATGCATGGGCAGGGGAGATAGTTCAGCGCCTGCCTGGCAAGCACAAGGACCTAAATTCAATCTCCCATACCACGTGCCATGCTGGGCACATTGTGCCAGCCACCAAAACTGGGCATGGTGATGGACACCTATAATCCCAGTGGCAGGGGGGCTGAGACAGGGGGATCACTAGGAGTCAGAGCTAGATAGCGACACCCTGTATCAACTATATAAATAAATTAAAATAAATAAATAGGAGCCAGGCGTGGTAGTACACGCCTGTAATCCCAGCACTTGGGAGGCTGAGGCAAGAGGATCAATGCGAGTTGGAGACCAGCCTGGGCTACAAAAGTGAGCTCAAGGCCAGCCTGAATTGCATAGGGAGACCCTGGCTCAAAAAAACAAATAAACAAACAAACAAACAAACATGCACTCTACAACTGATGCCCAGGCCTAGAAGCAGGCTTTTTTTCTCTTGGTTTGGTTTAGTTTGGTTCCTAGGCTGGTCTCAAACACAGAACAATCCCCCTGCCTCACCCTCTGTAGGGCTGGGGTTACCTGCATGAGCCACCACACCTGGTAGGAAACAGGCTTCCTGAACAGCGTGAGCAACCATCTTGTGCCATCCCAAAGGAAACAAAGGCCTTGAAACATAGCTGCCACTCTCAGGGCCTTAGAGCCAAGAGCAGGTACAGGTGACACGGACTGTGAAGGGCCGAAGACTATACCCTGCTTGTGAGCTGAGAGTTGGCCTGCCATCAATTCAGAGATCTCTGGGCCCAGGCAGGACCAGGACTAGGCACAACCTAAGCTTCATAGGCACACTGTTCTCCTTGTCCTGTGTCCTGGGGGAACTCAGCAGGCAGCTGAGTTTAAGGACCCTGACTCAAGGGGCTGCTGACAGACATGCCATGCTCTGCCTCTGAAGGAGACACAATGCAACTCAGGAAATAAAATTCACCCTCCGCCACGGAGGGAGCACTCCCTGCAGCAGCTTTAGGCCTGGGGGACAAGGTGGCATAATCATGAAGACACACTGTGGAGAACTGACCTTTGAGCAGGACACAGAGTAGCAAAGTTGCAAGTAGCATTGTAGGAAGTGAGTACAGAGCTATAGTCACTAAGAGCTGAGGCTGGCCTTGAATTCACAGCGATCCTCCCTTGCTAGTCTCGAAAATGCTGAGATTACGGGGGTGCCGTTTCATGTGTAGCCTGGCGTGGTTTTGTTTTTGAGACAGGGCTCACTACAGTAATTGAGACTGTTTTTGTTGTTTATTGTTGTTGCTGTTCTTTTCATTTGGTTGGTTTTATGGGAGAGAGTTTTGCTATACAGTTCAGATAAGGCTTAAACTCACTGACATGGAACATGCAGTAGTCCTCCTGGCTCTGCCTCCCAAGTGCTGGGATTACAGGTGTGTGCTGCTGGGTCAGGATAGGGAGTTTTTTATAGATGCCAAGGGATTGGCATCAGGCAGGATTGCTCACCAGTGTCACCCAGCAAGGAGAGGTCGAGGGAGGTAAAGACAGAGCATTAGTAACTATTCCTGTAAAAGAGACAGGCCCACAAGTTAATAGCTTCATCAGTAAACAGTATTGGAGAGTTTCTATGGGTTACTGTGGAGGACCACCTGAGTAGCTCTCCTTGGTAGAAAAACAACTATCTCCATTTTGACTGAGCCTGACCCTGTTTCCTCATATTGAAATGTATAGAGCTGGCTAGGACTTCTCATTATCCTTTTAATTGGCCTTAAGCGGTGTATATTGGTCTAGCTGAGGTGCTGGTGGTAGTCTTTGAAGATAGCACGTGTGTTTACCTGATAACAGGACAGACAGCGAATGCTCCATGCTGTCAGCTGGGATTGAACCTCAAAATAGAGGCTATGACTTCCTGGAACTTGAAAGATTACACATCAGAGCTAAGCACCAGACCCCTAGAATATTAGATACTATCTCAATAGCATAATATAAATTACTTCTGCTGTATATCCTCTCTGAATATGGCAGAGGTGAATGCAGGCCACCTGCCTAGCCCAGCTCACAGTGCTCACCTTCTTCCCACAATTCTCTTTAATGCTCACCTTCTTCCCACAATTCCCTTTTGCAAGCCACTCCCCCTTCTCCAAAACCCGAGTGTAGCCCTGGGTTGCTCTCTTGGTTCCAGAAAGCCATCTTCACGGCTGGACTTAGGGCCCCTTGGCTCCCCAATAATTTTATATATATATATCTTAGTCTTCGTTATCGCCATGGTTTGCGCTGGGAGTGGTAGGGAACCGGGCCAGCAAGATAGCTCAGTGGACTAAGCACCTGCTTAGGCAAGCACAGGGACCAGGGTTTGACCCCATACTGAACTGGTCACCAAAATCAAGCATGGTGGCACACACCTGTAATCCCAGTGCTGGGGAGGCTGAAAACAGGAGGATCACTGTGAGTGCAAGCAGCATTGTGAGATCTTGTAGCAAATACATTAAAACAGACAGACAGACAAGCAGGGACTGGCTTAGCAGGGAGGTCATGGGAAGCACTGAGTGTTCCGAAGGCCCCACTGCCAGGACAGCTCCAGCAAGTGGCCCTGGCTTCTTCCCACACGTGCCTCTCCAGGGGTTGCCTGAGTGTCCTCATGGCACAGTAGCAGGTGGCCCAAGACAGCACAAATGAAGCCACCATTCTCCTGTTGCCTGGCCTCAGGACTCAAGACTGCACTGGCTACCCTTCCTCTTCTGTTTGCTTTCTCAGAGCAGATCCCACTCATGGGGAGGGAGTCAGGCTTCTTCCTCTGTCACGCCCAAGCAAGTGTGGGTCCACATGGTCCACGTCCCGGCTGTACTTGGCTCCATTCCTGCACACCCTCCAGCCTGTGTAGCAGGATCAGGAGGAGGCTGCCTGCCGTAGGTCCCTAAGTACAGCTGCTCTACTAAATTATTGCAGGGCAAGCCACAAGAGAGGTCACTGATACAACCCCCTGTTCTCAAAGGATGGAGTGGGACACAGGCCAGCAAGATAGCTGAGCAGACTCAACACCTGCCTGGCAAGCACAGAGACCAGGTTCTCTGGCACCACAGGCTGCACCAGCCCTGCCCCTAGGCATGCAGGGCCATTAACACCAGGTATGGTGCTACACACCTGTAATTCCAGGGTTGGAGAGGCTGAGACAAGCAGGTCACACTGAGCTGTGTAGCGAGACCCTGTAACAAATATTTAAATAAAAATAAAAAGAATAGAGCTGGAGACCTGCCTGGGTCACAGAGCCACCACAGAAGTTACAAAATCCAGCCAGGCCAAGTGTCCTTCTGCCTGTGCCAGAGACATCATCTGAGGAGCCAGCTCTGGCCTCACTTCCTTTTCCTGGTGGGCATGAAAACCTTTGGTCTGTATAGGCAGGTGTGCGTTAGCGGGGTCCCTACAATGTAAGAGTCAGGATGCAGCACCTTTCACTAGGCTTAAGGGCAACACAAGGACTAGGGACCTGCAGAATCTAGCTGTGACAGAAATGTGAGCTGAAAAGAGGTGGTAAGGAAGACTAGGAACCGCTGGGGTTGCAGTTAGACATGGGGGCAGGGAGGTGAGATTTACAGTGGGGCGTCTGGGCAGCGAGCAGACACACACAGAAGAGAGACGCTCACCAGAGCTGCATGGAGAGGAGCAGGGACAGGCCACGATGTGGGCCCCATCTGACCCTCCCTGATCCACACAGCACACAGGATGGTGGCGTCAGCTCAGGTCTTTGGCAAGGAGGCCCAAGTCACCAGGGCACTGCTAGGCTGAGAAATAGAAAGGATGAGGCTGAGTCATCAAGGGTCAAAGTCGACAGGGAACAAGGGTGGAGTGACAGGAAGCTGGTCACAAAGGAAACAGTAAGGATGTGGCATAGTCTGAGGTAAGTAGAGGGAGGGAAGGCCAATGACTAGAACTTCCTAGTGGCTGCCTTCCTGTCCCAGGCTGATTCAAAGGCCAGCCCAGGATGGGACAGTGAGAGCTCCCTGGAACCCAGTAGCCTAGAACCGTGAGGAGGTGACAAACCAATGAGCCCTTGGGTCAGGGTGGGGCAGAGAGAGCTTCTGTCTTACTCTTCTCTCATTGCTGGGACAAATACCCAACACTCAAAATGAGGGAAGGAAAGGTTTAGTTAGCTCACAGTTACTGGAGGTTTCAGTCCATATTCGGCTGGCTCCAACACAGAGCAGCACCTGGCAGAGGGCAACCTTTCATGGCGGCAGCTAAGAGCAAAAAAGCTGGGCGAGAGCTAGAGGCAGCTCAAGCAGCTCACTTCTCTTCCTTTACATTGAAATGCATATCACCTGCCCCAAGTGAGGTGCAGCACCCACACCCACAATAATCAATTACAAATTCCAAAAGCCACCAAATGACTGCATGAGGCTTTGGAGGGACACTTACACACAAACCATAACATTCCACCCCCGGACCCCAAAGACTCATGCACATCCCTTCATGCAAAATACATTTTAGTCCATCTCTAAGAGTTGCCAAAGTCCCAACAGTTTTAGCATTGCTGAAATGTCCAAGTCCCAAGTCTCTGTGAGCCTCTATACACATGAAAACTTAAACACATTCAACATTCAAAGGCACAAGATATACACGACCATTCCAAAAGTTATATGCAGCAGGATACCAAGCATTAGGACCAACACAAGTCCACAATCCAGAAGGGCCAACATTAAATCCTGTAGGTCCTTGTGGAATGTCCAAAGGAACCTGTGGCAAACTGTAAGCTCCATGTGGCTCCACCCCTAGGGCATTCCTGGTAGTTGTAGTTCTCATGGCTTCTCTCTCAGGCTGGCTTTGCTCCCTCTTTGCAGTTTCCCCTAGATGATCCACATTTCTGGCTTTTCCAAATTTCTGTGGTTTCCACTGAATAGGCTTCTTACTCACAGCTTGACACACTGGCCTCCCAGGCTTTCTTGTGAAATTGAGGTGGAAGCCTTCTTAACCTCAGAACTCTTGCATTCTCAGTGCGCCTAAAGCCACTGGGACGTGGATGATGTCAAGGTCTGCTGCCAGGTGTAGCAGTAGCCAGGCTTCCTTCTCTTTGGCTGTAGGGGTTGAATGCATGGATTGTGGAAGACTTTGACCCTGATTCTGAGGAATAAATTCTCCATGCTGTGGCCATGCTGGAACCTGGTGCAGCAGCCGCCATTCTGGAACAAAGGGCTCAGCAGCTTTCCTCTCAAAGCAAGGTCCCTGACCTTTGCAATTCTGAGGCTGCAAAGGGTGGAGACCTGCCACCTCCTGTGATGCCCTCAGGCCATCTTTTCCATTCTCTGGTTCCTTCTCAGCAATGGAGATCCTCTTAGTTCTATCTTTGCAGTCTACAGTTTTATTAGCACTTCCTTTCTAGCCAAGCTCACATTTTAAATCCTCCTGCTGGTCTCCTTGCTCTTGATTCTCAACATAAGTCTAGCTAAAAGCCCTCAATAACAGCCATACCACCACCCCCACCACCCCAATAGCCATGCTTAAACTCAGTCTTAGGCAAAGTCTCTGGGCATAAGCAAAATGCAGACAGCTTCTCTGATAAATCAAAATACAAATGGTCCAGAGTCCAACAACCAATGCAGTTCTTTTTTTTTTTTTTTTTTTTTGAGACAGGGTCTCGCTATGCAGTTCAGGCTGGCCTTGAGCTCACTTTGGTAGCCCAGGCTGGTCTCGAACTCGTACCCATCCTCCTGCCTAAGCCTCCCGAGTCCAGCCTGGTCTTTACAGGCCAGTTTTCTATCAGCCTTTTGGTCTCCTAAGCTCAGACTAGAATTTCCTCTACAGAAGAGCCAAAGCTATTCCAGCTCTTCACAAGTAGGCAACATCTCCAAACCTTTCCTATCTCTTCCCATAAGCCACTTCCAAAAACTTGTAATCCACATGGTCAGGTTCAGCTACAGCAATGGCCCCATTCCTGGTACCAAATTCTGTCTTAGTTACTCTTCTTTCATTGCTGGGATAAATACCCGACAGTCAAAATAGGGAAGGAAAGGTTTATTTAGCTCACAGTTACTGGAGGTTACTGGAGGTTTCAGTTCATATTCAGTTGGCTCCAAGGCAGAGTGGTGCATGGCAGAGAACAACTTTTCATGGTGGCAGCAAAAGATCAGGGAGAAGTAGCACCTCAAGTAGCTCACTTCTCTTCCTTTACATTGAAATGCAAATCACCTGCCCCAAGTGAGGTGCAGCACCCACACCCACAATTATGAATTACAAATTCCTGGGCCCAGCGGGATGGCTCAGTGGTCTAAAGCGCCTGCTTGGGAAAGTCTGGGCGGCTTCAGGGACCGCAGTTCGATCCCCGGCACCACATGCTGCGCCAGCCCTGCCCTTGAGACAGGCTGAGCCGGCCATAAAAATGAGTGAATAAACAAACAAAGGTTCTGAAACAAGAAAAAAAAATTAAAATTAAAAAAAAATGAATTACAAATTCCTGAAGCTACCCCATGACTGCATGAGGCTTTGGGGGGACATCTATATACAAACCATAACAACTTCAAACTCAGAGGAAGGGAGCACAGTGCAGACAGTTGGGGTCAGAGCCAGGGAGTGTGTGGGTGGCCAGGGGAGTTGGCTTTTGGGAAATGAAACGCATGGCTGGGGGTGCCAGGCATCCCAGGGTGTCATGGCATCGGAAACTGTCTTAAATGGGGCCTAAAGGCAGTGGCCCTGAAGCCACTCTTGGCTCGCTGAAGTGTGAACAACAGGGTCTTTCTAAGTAGCCCAGGCTGGCCTGGAACTTGTGCTTCCTCCTGCCTCAGCCTCCAGACTGCTGGGTGCCGACTCCAGCATGGCTCTTGAAATTCCTGGCGGGAGGGCTGTGTTGAGTAAAGAAATGAAGACAAGAGTTAGAAGATACAAAGCAAGGGTGGGCGAGAGCTCAGCGCCTACTTAGACAAGTGCAGGGACTGAGGTTCAATCCCCAGCACCACATGCCGCACCAGTGCTGCCCTCCACTGGGGCCCGAGTGATGGTGCAGGCCTGTAATCTCAGTGCTGTGGGGAGGCTGAAAACAGGAGGATCACTGAGCTGAATGCACAAAGCAGAGGTCAGTTGGAGCCCTCTCCTGATGGAGCCCCATGACTGCAGCTCTGTTTATTTATACTCTCAGGAGGTGGGTGTCGATTTTATTTATTTATTTATTTATTTATTTATTTACGTATTTATACTTGGGATCGAACTCAGGACCTTGGGCTTCAGCTTGCCAGACAGTTGCTTGTACGACTGAGCCATCTCCCTGGCTGGATGTCAATTGCAATCCCACTGCCTAGCAACTTGTTTGTCTGCTTGCTGGGTCCCTGGCATTCTCAGAGCTGGAGCGTCTGGTCTGCATGGCTGGCCTCTTTACAGGCCCAAACTGGCGCTCAATCTCTAACTTCAGCCACTCCTCACAGCTGGGCTGCCAGGTGCACTAGTGTAGTCCACGCCCAACTTATTAAAATTACATATATATATATATATATATATATATATATATATATATATATATTCTAAGATTTTGCTTTGTTTTTGTTTTTTATTTTTTTGAGACAGAGTCTTGCTCTGCAGTTCAGATTGTTCTTGAGTTCCTTTGTAGCCCAGGCTGGTCCCAAACTTGCAGTGATCCTCCTGCCTCAGCCTCATGAGTGCTAGGATTATAGGGGTGCACCACCGTGCTTGGCTTCTCTAAGATGAATGTATACATTATATACTGCAAAATTGTACTACTAATAAACAGAGAAAGAGAGAGAGGCAAAGCTCAGCTAACTTCAAGGTCCTGCAAAAATAAACAAATAAGTCGGGCGTGGTGGCTCACGCCTGTAATCCCAGCACTTGGGAGGCTGAGGCAGGAGGATTGGTGCAAGTTCGAGACCAGCCTGGGCTACAAAAGTGAGCTCAAGGCCTGCCTGAACTGCATAGCGAGACCCTGTCTCAAAAAGACAAAAAATAAATAAATAAATAAATAAAATAAAAGTCCAGTGCTTTGGCTCATCCCTGTCGTAGTTTGCAATTTTTGACTAAGACAGTTGCTTTGGAGATTTTCACTTTGAAATGTGTGGTGGGGCCAGGTGAGGTGACCACACTCAGAGCAATGCTTTCTTAAAAAAAAAAAAATGCTTTTTTTTTTTTTATGGAACCAGGGATTGAATTCAGGACCTTGCACTTGCCAGGCAGGCACTTGTACCCCTGAGCTATCTCCCTGGCAATGTTTTCTTTAATAAACAGAATCACTTTTTTTTTTTTTTTTTTTTTTTTTTTTTTTTGCAGGACCAGGGTTCAAACTCACAATCTTGCACTTGCTGGGCAAGCACTTATGCCACAGAGCTATCTCCCTGGACCCCTGAATTACTTTTTTTGAAACCTAAAAAATTAAAAAGGAAGGAAGGAAAAAAGGAAGGAAGGAAGGAAGAAAGGAAGAAAGAAAGAAAGAAAGAAAGAAAGAAAGAAACTCAGCACTCTGGAGGCTGAGGCTGAGATAGGAGCATCCCCAAAAGTTTAAGGGTAGCCTGAGCCAGCTATACGGCCAGACCTTGTCTCAAAAACCAAAATAACTACTGTGGGAGCCTGAGCCTAAACCATGAAGGTAAACAAGGACAGGAAAGCTGGCTTCTCCACAGATCTGTCCCTGGGTCCCTGCTGAGAAGGTCCCATGCCTTGCATCCCACAGTGACGTGCACCGCTGTGTGGCTGCCTTGTATCTCATAGCCGGGGTGGGCAGCAGTAGGAGGGTGAGAGTTCTGAGGCCTGGGAAGTCACAAGGGCAATTTGGCTGGCAGCCATCAGGACTTGCAGTACACAGCACAGTGGCTCAGGAGGGAGCCAGAGGGACAATGGGCCATTGTTCCTGCCAGGGGAGGTTGGTCAGCTTGATCCCTGGGGCCACCGTCTTCCTGCTGATCTGTGTCCTCCTGGAGCTCTGGATAGACAGGAAGCAATGGCCGTAAGGATGGATAATCAGTGATTGACTTTGAGGGCCACCCACTCCCTGTGACTACTGGATACACTCTACTCTGAGGTCGCGATGCCCCCCTCTAGGAGCACTCCATAAATGGTCCACTAGCCATTGGCACCACAGGCCATGCCAGCCCTGCCCCTGGGCACACTGAGCTGGCAGCAGAGTCCGGGTGTGGTGGCGCACGTAATCCCAGCACTGGGGAGCCTGAAAACAGGAGGATCCCTGGGAGTTCAAGCTTTGGAGTGAGACCCAGCACACCCCAAAAAATTAAAATTAAAATTTAAAAAATCCACACACCAGAGAGATTTAACTAGGCCTGGTGGCACAAGGCTGTGATCCCAGCACTCAGGACGCTGGGACACAAGGATCACCAGAAGTCCAAGGCCAGCCTGAACTACATTTGGGAGACCCTGTTTCCAAAAACAACGAATAAGAGGCTGAGGATATGGCTCAGTAGCACAGTGCCTGCCTGACAAGTACAAGGTCCTGATTTTGATTGCTGGCACGCGCGCGCACACACACACACACACACACACACACACACACACAAGCTAGTCAAGGTTCAAGCCCTCCAGCATAGCTTTTGTGGAGCACTAATTACCCAAGACATCAATAGAATTTAAGCACACAGAAAAACTCTGGCGTCAGACAGGCTGGGGAGCCGCTAGACGGAGCCAAGATTAACCCATATCTTTATGTGAGAACCTCTCAGAGCCTCACTACTGTCATGAGGACTCTCTGACAGGCTGCAATATGGCCCCGCTGCCTCATGAAGAACCTTGAGAGGGTCATGTCCCATGAAGGCTTTGCTGCCTTCAAATCCCTGCCCAACAGAATTGCTCCCGAGACCTGAACACTTCCTCTAGGGCCAGCATGGCTCCCATGAACACGCACTGCTTGGATCTGCTAGGCTGAGGCCCGGCAGCTGACGGCGCTTGGCTGCTGCCTCTCTGTGCCCACCAAAGCCACACCCAGACTCCTTTGGCTTGAAGAGATACACATCGCATACAGATCAGGCTTTCCCTCCAGCGTGTTTCTCCCCACTCCTCCACCCCTGATCCTGCCTGGAGCTTCTTCCTGTACTTGTAGCACACCTCTCTCACATGTCAGGCTGATGTCTTTCTAGCTCCAGCTCTGCCTGGAGCCTCCTGTTGCATTTTTGGCTTCTAACACCCCTAATCCTAATTGGCCCATGAAGCTGCCATGGACCCTAGGTGGTAGTAGTGCAGGTAGGGATGCTAAGCCTGCAGTGAGCTCTCCAGCAGGCTGTACCACAGAAGTTAAGGTTAGGATTGACAAGCTACAGTCCCTGCTGAGGCCTCCAGAGATTCCATAAAACTATAAAGCACACACTGCATAAACAGGATGACCAGAATAGTTTATAGCCATCCTGTTTTTCCACTTGCCCCTGACAGGGTATTTACCTTTTTTTTTTTAATGGCTGGCTCGGCCTGCCCTGGGGGTGGGGCTGGTGCAGCATGTGGTTCTGGGAATCGAACTGCAGTCCCTGCAGCTGCCTAAGCTTTCCTAAGCAGGCGCTTTAGACTGCTCAACCATCTCAGTGTCCCAGGTTATTGACTCTTAACTAGACATAGTGGTGCATACCTGAGATCTCAGCTACTTGGCAAGCTGAGGCAAGAAGATCCCAAGTTTGTACCAGCATCAGAAACTTACAAAGACCCAGTCTTAAAAATTAAAAAGGGCTGGAAATGTAGCTCAGAGGTAGCACCCTTGCCTAACATGCATGAAGCCGTGGGTTCAATCCCCAGTGTCTCACACATATACACAGACACCCAAAAAAGTCTTTAAGTTCTTTCTCAGTCATGAGACAAAATATTCAAAACCCAGCATTACCAGGTGGAAGGTTTATTTTAGCTCAGTTTGTAGACATTTCAGCACATAGTCTTCTGGTTCCCAGGCAGGGTGGTGTTGTGGAGAACCGCCTGAGCAGCTCTCCTCGAAAGAAAACTGACTGTCTTCATTTTGACTAAGCCTGACCCTATTTCCTCATATTGAAATGTACAGAGCTGGCTGGGACTTCTCATTATTCTTTTAGTTGGCCTTAAGCGGTGTATATTGGTCTAGCCGAGGTGCTGGTGGTAATTTTTAAAGATGGCACTCGTGTTTGCCTGATAACAGGACGAAGAGCCAATGCTCCATGGTGTCAGCTGGTAGATCGAGCCTCAAGACAGAGGCTATGACTTCCTGGGGCTTGAAATATTACACATCAGAGCTGAAGTGCCAGACCCCCAAAATATTAGATGTTATCTCAATAGCATAATACAAATTACTTCCTTTACATATCATCTCTAAATATGGTGGAGGTAAATACAGGCCTCCTACTTAGCCTAGCTCACAGTGCTCACCTTCCCCCCACAATTCCCTTCAGTGCTCACCTTCCCATAATTTCCTTTCACAAGCCACTCCCCCTTCTCCAATGAATAAAACCCAAGTGTAGCACTGGGTCCTCTCTTGGTTCCAGAAAGCCATCTTCATGGCTAGACCTGGGGTCCCTTGGCTCATATATCTTTGTTATTGCCGTCGGTTGCACTGGGAGTGGTGGATTAGAATTAACTTGGTAAAATTCCAGTAATTTGGTTTTAGGATTATAAGTTTAGACTTCTTGGGCCGAGACAAAAACCAAAAAAGGGGGCCAGTGAGATGGCTCAGTGGTCTAAAGTGTCTGCTTAGGCAACCACAAGGACTGTGGTTCGATCCCTGGCACCACATGCTGCACCAGCTCCACCCCCAGGGCAGGCTGAGCCAGTCATTATATATATATATCACAAAACAAAACAAAAAAGGGCTCTGACAGGTGTGACTGAAGAAAAACAGCACATGGCCAGGCAGGCAAAAGGCACCCAGCTGCAAGCCCTTCTTTCCCTTCTAGTCCAACCAGGATGCAAGCCTATTGGCTGGTGCCACCCACATCTAGGGTAGGGCGGGGCTTCCTACTACCCACAACTAGAACTGTGCTAAATCTATCAATGGCCTAATCTGGTTATCACACCCACGATCCAGCACCACAGACTTAAGATACAGCCACTGGTGGGCTGCAGGATGGCTCAGTGGTCTAAAGCACCTGCAGGTGGCTGCAGGGACCGTGGTTCGATCCCAGGCACCACATGCTGCACCAGCCCTACCCTTAGGGCAGACTGAGCTGGCCATAAAAAAATAAGTAAACAAACAAACCAAAGTTCTGACACAAGAAAAAAAGAAAGAAAGAAAGAAAAAAGATACAGCCACTGCTTGAAAGCCACATTGTAAGCCATGAGACTTTGGGGGACTGTTTGGTATGAGCCGTGACAATTTTTTTTTCTTTTTTTTATTATTATTTTTTTAATGAACATTAATTTTTTTCTCTTTCTTTTTTTAACAGTTGACACATTGTATATTGTCCTCACAATAGTTATACAGAGCACAGTGTGTGGGCATGACCCACTGAGCCGTGACAATTTAAACTCTGCAAGGCGGTCACTGCAATCTTCATTAATTCTCCACAAGTGCCTGGCCCACTCAGAGAGGGCCAGGAAGTAACTATTAAATTGTGTGTGTGTGTGTATGTGTGTGTGTGTGTGTGTGTGTGTGTTTATGACCGTTTGTGGAAGCAAAAGGGTACATCAGAGGAGTAGGACAGAAAACCAGCCAGGAGAAACCAGCTGAGTCAGACAGAGGTTCAGGAAAACGGAAGCACGGTGGCCCCTTGCGTCTGTGGTCCACACTCGCAGATCCAACCAGTGCGCTGAAATAGCCCAGACAAAATATATTCAAGCAGAATAGCATTTATACAGCATTAGGTATTTAAAGTCATCTGGGGCTGGGGAGACAGCTCAGCAGTCTTGCACCTGGCAAGCATGAGGACCTGAGTTTGATCTCCAATACTGCATGCCATGCCAGTCTCAGAACCTTGGGCATGGTGGTGCATGCCTGTAATACCAGCACTGGAGAGGCTGAGACACGAGGATCACTACGAGTCCAAACTGCATAGTGAGACCTATATCAAATAAATAAATTTAAAAAATAATAAAGCAAAAGAGAGGAAGTCACAGGTTATATGCCAAGTACTGCACCACCACCATAAGGGACTTGGCAGATTTAGGTATGGGCATGTCCTAGATCTCCCAACGATACTAACGGACACCTGTTTATATGATATACAATATAAATAAAAAGCATAGCTGGGTATGGTGGCACATGGATATAAGGCTGGGGAAGGCTGAGGTAGGAGGATCACTGAGAGTTTGAGGCCAGCCTGGGCTACATAGTGGGCTCAAGGCCAGCCTGAACTACACAGGGAGACTCTTCTTAAAGAATAAGCCAAAGAGAAATTTACATAAAATATTTATATATATTTGGTATGTATTTACAGGACAGAACCACAATTTCAGACATGACTGACTCCAGCCTGGGAGGCCCCTCAATGTGCTCCGGACCCCTGTGGAGTGGTAGGTATCCCTCAGCCCTGCTGCACCCAACTGAGAAGGGCTGTGTTAGCAGGCAAAGAGCTCAGCACAAAGAGGGGAAAAAAGGCAGGAAACTGCAAAAAGGAAACTCAAAGCTGGTGACAGTGTGTCAGTGAGGGAGCTCAGTGAGAGGATCCAGACCCAGGGCTTCCTTGCCTACTTCAGACCACCGCCTCCTTGTCCCCTTCCAGGTGTCGGGCCATCCTAGGGTCAGGTTTCCCCAAGAAGGCTGACCTGGAAGGGAACTGCAGTCCCAGAGCCCCCAGAGCCCCCAGAGCCACCTAACGCAGGGCCTTGTGGGAGGAAGCTCTGGGACTCCTGCGAGCCCTGCTCTGGCTCAGCCTCTGGAGAAGGTATAAAGCGTCTTGCCTGTCCAAGGAGCTAACTTTGTTGCTTAACAGGAAGGAAGCTATTTCCAAAGTCTTTCAAATAGGGCTCAAACTTCTGTCAGTCCTCCTGCCTCAGCCTCCTCTGTAATCTCTCCCTCCTCCCATGGGCATGTGCTGGCATGCCCAACTGGGGTTGTTTTTTGCCACAGAAAGTTTGGAGAGGTGCCTGTGGTCTGGTCTGCAGCCACATTTCCCATACAATTAGAACCCACCCAGCTCATGTACTTCTAATATGGAAACCAAAGTACGCCAGACACACCCCCTTCAGAACAGCATCAGTGTTGTCCGAGTTCCCAGCCGTGTTGGGAGACAAGCTACAAACACCCTCTGAATCAGTCACTCTGCATGGCCAAGAACAAGTACAGGTCCTTCAACATCATACATCGGTCCAAGCCAGGCGTGATGGTGCATGACTGGAATCCTGGCACTTGGGAGGCTGAGGCAGGAGGAGCTCTTCAAGTTTGAAGCCAGCTTGGATTGCATGAGTTCAAGCCCAGCCTGAACTGGATATCCTGTCTCTAGAGGCAAAAACAAACAAAACAAAAACCAAGATGTGGTTAAGCATGTGGTCCATGCTTATAGTTCCAGCACTGGGAAGCTAAGGCGGAAAGATGAAAAATGTTGAGCCCATCCTGAACAATTTTGTGACTTAACAAGACCCTGTCTCAAAAGGGGTCACACTGGAGGCACAGTTTAGCTTGACTGAGGCAGGAGATCGGTCATGGCCTGCTGGATGGGTAAACGGGTGTAACCTGCCAATCACAGAGATCCAGGACATGCACAGAAGCCCTGCACCCCAGACCAATGAGAGAACACTGTGTTCAAGTCTTCGGGGAAATCGAAACAGGCCAAGGCTGGGGATGTAGCTCAGTGGGAGGGTGCTTGCCTAGCCATGAACAGGGCCCTGAGTTCAATCCCAAGAAACACACACACACACACACACACACACACACACACACACACACACTCCAAAAAAGGAGAGAGAGAGAGAGAGAGCACGACCAGCCTAGATCTGATCTGATGTCAGCCAGAGGAGTGGAGACTAAAAGAGCCAGCTGCCATTGAGCCCTTAGCCCACCCCCACTGCAGTGTGTGCTTTCCTTCTTTTTTTGGGGGGGGAGGTGGGGCGGGACC
>PVJA010041950.1:0-17596 GCA_004027025.1 Myocastor coypus | reverse complement strand
CAATGAGTAGGACCTGCTTTTTAGTGACCATCAGCTAGAAAGCAGGCCTCAGTCTTGCTTTTTCTTGGTACCAGCGATCAAACTCAGGACCTTGAGCTTGTCAAGCAGGCAATTATGCCACTGAGCTACCTCTTGGGTTCAGTCTTACTACCTTTAAGACTGATTCTGGAGTAACCACAACTGGTGGAAAATGAAGAGGAAATTCTAGAAAGAAGAAAGCCAGAAAGGTAATGTATCTTCTTTTGAGTGTAACTATTTCCAAACACCTGGGTGACCCTGGAACCACAACACTAAACAATCCAGCTAAGGCTAACAGAACTGAATATAGTTCTGATCTGTTGCCCACAACAGGGAGAACTTGTAATGTAGGATTAGCAATGTTAACTGCTTGCTCAAATCAACCAACCAACCAACCAACCAACCAACCAACCAACCAACCAACCATCTGAATAGCATTTATGCAACCTATTAGTCACAATAACCTCAATATAACCTAAATTTAGTTGATATGCAAATGAAAATGTGATTTGCCTCCAAGAAAACCTAAAGGAGACTGAATAAAACAGGACTCAGTTGTTAGATTCAGTAAGCAAGATTTAAAGACAACACTATAATCAAGTAAATAAAACAAAATTTAAGATGAGAGTGGTGGCATATACCTAAAACCCCAACGTTCTGTGAGGCTGAGGCAGGAGGATTATACATTTGAGCCAACCTGGGTGACTTAGTGAGATACTGTTGCAGAATTTTAAGTAAAAGAAGGAAGGAACTAGGGTAGGCTGGACTGGTGGACTGGTAATATTGCTTCAATCTCTAGTACAGAAAGAAAATTATTCATTATGATGAACAGGAAATGTCAACAGAGAAATAGAATATAAAAGAGCCAAATATCAATTGTATAACTGAAAAATATACAAGATAAAAATCTCTGAAGGGGTAAGATGAGTGGTAAGGTAGAGAAGATACAAGAGCTAGGGAATTTGAACATCAATAAAAATTGTCCCATCTGAAAAAGAAAAAAAGATTGGTGGAGGAGGAAGACAGGGAAGACAATAACAGTGAGAAGTGCTACTGTTAGACTTGAAAGATACTATTGAAGAGTTTAAATACACATGTTACTGGAATCTCTAAAGGAGTACAGATGGAACTGAAACAGAAAACATTATCTGAAGAAATAACGGAAGGCTTGGGATGGTGCTCTACTACACCTATAACCCTAGCCACTCAGAAGCTAAAGCAGGAGACTTGAAAGTTCAAGCTTGGGCAACACAGTTGGATCTTATATGTATTTCTTTAAGAAAAGAAGACAGACGTTTCCCCAAATGTGTGAGACGATACTGTACAGATACAAGAGGCTGAGGAAACTCCAAGCATGATTCATACAAGGGAAACTGCTGAAAACTATAAAGCCAGAGAAAATGGAAACTTCCAGGGGAAAACTGATTAAGAGTACACACAGAGAACAATAATCTGAATGGCCAGTAAATTCTCTTTAGAAACAACTGGGGGGACTGGGAGATAGTTCCATGGCACAAGTGCCTGTCTGGCAAGTGCAAGGTCGTGAGTTTGAACCCTGGCCCTGTGGAAAAAAAAAAGAAACAACTGGGTACAAGACAGACAATGGGAAGACATCTTTAACACTCATGATGGGCCATAATTTATGTCTCACTGAACCATCAATGATACATACACAATGATACAATGATACATGCACAACTTTTCTTCCTCTTCTTCTTAAGATTCAATCTCCTTCTATCAAAGATTGAATGCAAGGCCTTGTGCTTGCCAGGCAAGCACTTGTTCCACTAAGCTATCTTCCCTGCCCAAGTATTCTGTAAAGTGTCAGAGTTTTACGAGGTGTTCAAAAGATTAGCACTTGACATCTGGATAGTAAGAATAGCTATCACTTTTAAAGCACCTTCTGGGGGCCAGTGAGATAGCTCGCCTGCTTAGGCAACCTTAGGCAACTTCAGGGACTGAAGTTCAATCCCTGGCACTACATGCTGCGCCAGCCCCATCCCCACGGCATGCTGACCCGGCCATAATATATGAACAAATAAATAAAATTTAAAAAAGAAAAAAGAAAAAAAAATAAAGCACCTTCTATGTACTACAGGAGGCTCTACACACTTTCTTTACTTAAACCACATGATACTTTAGAACAGTAGTCACACAGGCCTCTGTTGGCACATGAGCCAAGTCATCCTAGCACTGCATCAGCCCCTGAACAGTCAGAATTAACTGTAGTGTTGACACTGTGATAAGTAAGTGGGTTCAGGGTTGCAGTTTGGGTACTTGGTCTTTGAAAGGTTCTCCATCAATGCCTTAGAAAGTAGCTGCTGCTGGTATCTCATCTTGGAAAGGAGAATAGAAAAGCTTCCAGGTGTTCTCTAGGGACAATCAGTGGTGGGGCACATACAAGGACATTTACTTTATATTAATTTCAAATAACCAAACTATTCTACATGTAACCAATAACTGGATCTTTAGAAAAAGTTTCATTGTTACTAGTAACTATGATTAGATTGGATAAAAGTATATACAGGCATGCCAGTACACACATGTAATCCCAGCACATGGAAGATAGAGGCCAGAGGATGATCATGAGTTTGAGGCCAGCTTGAGCTACACAGTGAATTCAAAGCTAGTGAGATAAGGCCAAGACTACATTGTGAGACCCTGTCCCACTTCCCCCTCCCAAAGGTCTATGTGACTGTCATAAATCACTAAAGGCTTTAAATTTTTTTTTTTTTTTTTTTTTTTTTTGAGACAGGGTCTCACTATGCAGTTTGGGCTGGCCTTGTGCTCACTTTTGTAGCCCTCCAGGTTGGTCTTGAATGCATGGTGATCCTTCTGTCTCAACCTCCTGAGGGCTAGGATTATAGTTGTGTGCCCCCATGGCTGGTTACTAAAGGCATTTGGGATGAATTGTTTCATTTAATCCTGAAAACAAGCCATGTGGACATCACTGTGATCTTATTTTTATAGGAAAATAACCTGTCCAAGATTGTATGGCAAGTTTCTCTTCGAAAAATTAGTTGTCTTTTTGAGACAGGGTTTCACTATGCAGTTCAGGCTGGCCCTGAGCTCACTTTTGTAGCCGAGGCTGGTCTCGAACTCACATCAATCCTCCTGCCTCAGCCTCCCAAATGCTGAGATTACAGGCATGTGCCACCATGCCTGGCTTCTCTTCGAAAAATTTATACACAGAAGATTTTGCTGCTATCCTGAAAGGCAGGCACACAAATCAACTGAAAAGTTTTTGTTTCTGAGGCAACTTGTAACTCCACTTGGGTATAATATCAAGATGCAGCAAGAATAAAAATGTAAGAAACCTGTACCTGCAGTCACTGTGCTAAGCTTTTATTCTCCAAGGCCTAGTACTATAAGATATAATTAAGTATCAAAACACAACAGTATAGTTTGTTTTATCAAAAATCCCAAAGTGCGCGCGCACACACACACACACACACACACACACACCCTCTAGCCCCCCAAAGTCTAAAAGTCCTTGGAACAGAACTCAAAGACACAATCTGTGTCATCTGTCTAAGTCACCTCTGTAGGCTTAGCATTTTCAACACTTCCACATTTGTCCCATTATCTGTGAGATTAACTGTTGCATTGTAATAAAACGCAACACTTTCAGAAGGTCAAATACCTTCTCTTTTTTTCTGTAAACATTTATGTTATGTGTTGTGTTGTTATGTTATGTTGTTATGGCTGACTCATCCTGCCCTGTGGGTGGGGCTGGCACAGCATGTGGTGCCGGAATTGAACCACAGTCCTTGCTGTTGCCTAAGCAGGTGCTTTAGACTGCTGAGCTTTCTCACAGGCCCCATACCGTCAAATACACTTGGAAACTGTATCACTCTGAAATCATGCTCCCCCAATGCTGTATCTTTTGATATTCTTCAAATAATGTAAAGAAGCAGAAACTCTATATAATTTTTACTTTTTTTCTTTTTTGTTAACAACATTAACAACTTGCTCATTAAGTCCAAATCCTAAGACAGCACTTTCAGTGGTTTACAGGTTCCTAACATGAAGGCAGTGGGGCACAATGGCTCTAGCTCTGGTGTAGGTCGATGATCTCACCATGCAATTTCAATCTCCTCATCTATGAAATGATAGTGAAGAGGCCACCTATATCTTCAAGGACTGTGGTGAGATTTTGTGACAGAATGCCCAACAGTACAATGTGTTCAAGAACTGTTACTTCTTAATGTTATAACTAGTAAAGCTACCTGTAGAGGACAAAGATTTGCTATCAGTGCAGGAAGTTCTTCTTCTTTTTTTTTTTGTGGACCTGAGGATTGAACTTAGAGTCTTGTGCTTGCCAGGCAAGTGCTTATCCTATTGAGCTATTTCCCCAGCCCCTAGGAAGTTCTTTCTAAAGAGTTCTGAAATTCTTTCAGTAATAAAGAGCAATCTAATATATAACTATCTTCTAAGGCAATGCTTATAACCTGAACATACAGGGTCAGGTAAATTCTTTTATGTACCCCTTGTATTCTTTTACTTCATATGAGAAGTAAATATTATTTCATATGTGCTTAGAAATAATAATTCCTGAAAGTTAAAAAAAGGGGCCATAAATGGTGGTATATGCCTATAACCTCAGCTACTTAGAAGGCTGAGTCAGAAGGACCCCAGCTGGAGGCTATCCCAGGCAACCTTAAGATCTCAGTGAGACCTTACCTCAAAAATAAAATAGAAGTGATAAGGTTATAGCTCAGCATGATATAGGTTTAATCCCTAGTACTGCAAATAAACAAAACATTGAAAAAACAACTACCTTTGCAGTAACTGGACTTTTGTACACTATCAAATGGCATACCCATTTAGGAAACTGCCTAAACATGTGCAGAGCTTCAGACTCACAGGTATAATACACCTTACTAAGATGTCCTTCTGTGTGTTCCAGGGTACTTAGGATTATGTTCATGTAGCTATATTCTTTTTTTTTTTTTTCTTTTCTTGTTTCAGAACCTTTGTTTATTCACTCATCTTTTATGGCTGGCTCAGCCCGCCCTGGGGGCAGGACTGGCGCAGCATGTGGTGCCAGGGATTGAACCGCGGTCCCTGAAGCCGCCCAAGCTTTCCCAAGCAGGCGCTTTAGACCACTGAGCCATCCCGCTGGGCCCCTCATGTAGCTATATTCTTAACAGCCCCAAAATGCAAAGCATCCCAATCTTTATCAACCATAGAGAGGCCAAATAAACTACAGTGTATTTATAAGTGGGACACTCTACAATAGAGATTATAGCACGCAACAAAGCAATGACAACTTGAATAAAATGGATGAGCTTATAAATGAAATTGTAAATAAATGATATATACCAATGAATGCCATGCACATGGAAGTTAGAAGAAACAACAATCCAAGCTGAATCAATCCACAGTCATGAGAGGGGTTACAAGAGTGAACAGCAAATGAAAAGGGGCATATTTGGCAGACTTCTGGACTGTTGCTGTCTTGTTTTGGATAGTAGTTAAATGTTGTGTTCAGTTTGTGAAAATTCACTGAGCTGCTGATGGAATATTGATGAGCAGACCTCAATAAAAACTTAAGAAATAACCAGACGTGGTGGTGCATGCTTGTAATCCCAGCACTTGGGAGGCTGAGGCAGGAGGACTGGTGTGAGTTCGAAATCAGCCTGGGCTACAAAACTGAGCTCAAGACCAGACTGAACTGCATAGCGAGAGTCTATCTCAAAAAGAAAAAAAAAAAAAGAAAGAAAAAAAAATTAAGAAATAGATAAAACTTATGGCACAAAAGTTAAAACTGACAATTTTGTATACTGCTATCTTAATTTTTTTAAAATTATTTATTTTTTTCTTGCTTCAGAACCTTTATTTGTTTAGTCACTTATTTTCAAGGGCAGGGCTGGAGCAGCATGTGGTGCCGGGGATGGAACTGCGGTCCCTGAAGCTGCCCAAGCTTTCCTAAGCAGGGGCTTTAGACCACTGAGCCATACTGCCGGGCCTATACTGCTATCTTAAAATGTTTCCTCAACCTGAGATAATACTGACATTCTTGAGCAGAACATGGTGCTGCATATTTGTAATCCCAGCACTTAAAAGGCTGAGGTAGGAGGTTTTTTTTTTTTTTTTTTTTTTTTAAGTTCAAAGCCAAGCTGAGTTAGGTCAGGATTTGAAGATCAGCCTGTACTTCAAAGTGATACTCTGAAAAAGAAACATACAGCCCAGCCCTTTTTAGTTTTTGGATTTCCCTAAGATGCTAATTTGGCAATCTGATGTCTTCATAAGCAGTTCTCATGTTCTTTCATAGTGTCAAATACCACTGTCAAATAGTATTGTGGGAAATGCTATTTTTGAGCATAAGCTTGTGAGAAGATATTTTCTATTTTGCTATTTTTGAGACAGGGTCTCGTTATGTAGTTTAGATTGGTTTTGAGCTCACTATATGGACCAGGCTTTCCTTGAACTCTCGGGGATCCTATCTCAGCCTTCCTAGTGTTGAGATTATAGGTGTGTGCTACCACGGCAGGTTTAAAGCTATTTATTATGGCTTCCTTGGCACAGTAGCAAAGAATTAATTGAACCTAAACACTTTTCCATTAAAAATTCTTTAGAGCACTCCTAATCTATCAGTCATAAGGCACAAAAAATACTAGTCTATGACAAACTTTCAGTTGGCCAATTAAAATGTTCCTGAGAATTTGTTACACTTGATCATGACAGCCAACAAGTTAGTCTCATTCTACTTCTCCATGAATTTCTCGTACAAATATGGAAACAGGATGCAATTACGACAGTTTCCTTGTGTCATCAAAAAACTCAGGAAAATGTGATCAAGTGATTTTCCTATGACATTAGCCTAAGAATTTTATCCCAAATATCACTTTCTTAAACTCATGCAGTCATGCAAATGCACAGTAGAGTTTAAGATTAGCAGAAGTCATACTGATACAAGACTGCTTACAGTGTCTGCTTTTAAGGTTGGGAAAGAGAATGTGTTTGGAAACTGGTTTGACTATCCTGGTGTGAATAAGAGCTTTTCAATATTTATTCTTTGTGAAAACCCAAGAAGAAAAAAGAAGACAGACAGACAGACAGAAAGAAGACCACTTCAATAGTAAAAACTCTTTAATTATTATGACATACTGCCTATGTAAATGCCCAAGCAAGCAAGTACATTAGTAAGTTAAATTTTACTGTCTTATTTGGTAGCTCTTTATAAAGGTTTTAAATGCAGGGTTAAAATCTATTTCAGAAGAAAACAGACAATGCAGGGTAAATGAATGCTCATTCATTTACAGCTGCTCAATGTGCCTAAGAAGGCATCGAGAGCCACAACAGATGCACAAGCTCCACTAGTGCTCCTGGCTGCAAGTGTGGCAACACCAAGGTGAGTATGACGATCCCTGTCCTCAAGGAGCCCCAGTCTAGTAGGGTGGAGACATACTAGACTGTGAGCTCCTCGAGGGCAGGAAAAGTGCTTCGGTCATCTGTGCCCCAGTGACCAGCACCAGGCTCAACAGCATTTGTGGGATGGAACTAAATGCAGGAACCAGCCATCTGTGACAGACTGGGCTAAGTACAGAAACACAGAGCACTGGAGACTCTTGGGATAGCCTGGTCAGTTGCAAAGTTACAGGAGAGCAAGTGCAGGGGAAAGAGGCCAGGACAGATACAGAGGATCTCCACAGCTGGAGGGCATTCCAGGCTGAGGCAGCGAATGAGCATAGCCATGGCATGTAAAAGGGATGGGAAGAAGTTTCCTAGCTGTAACTAAAGTGCTATCTGCAAGACTCTGTCTAAATGAGTGGAGATGGGAACATACTGGAAATTGCTTTTAGCAGAACGTTACCTTTCATAGTGATATTGCTAGAAGACTGAATCAGTTATACCAACAGTTGGGAGGCAAGTTGGGTGAAGGAAGAACTGGACTAGAAGACATGGTAAGAGCTCTGCTTTTCTGATATCATAATGCTTAACTGGCAATTTAAAATGTAGGTTTGGAATTGTGAGAAAAGACAGGACAAGAGCTAAATGTAACAGGACAGGCAGAACTCATGAACCAGCCAGACCATTAGCAAGGGCACTGATGGCATGCAGGAAGCTGAGAACAGAGACATGGCAGAAGGGGGCAAGTAGGACAGGGAGGGTAATGAACGAGGCTGGTACTAAAAAGGAGGGCATTTCAAAGACAGGAGCTGAGAAGTTCTGAGAAGTCAAAGAGGAGCAGAAACATTTCTGAAAACACATGAAGTAAAACATGTTCAAAATCAGTTGGATCCCTTTTATTTATTTATTTATTTATTTTTTTGGCTGGCTCAGGATGCTTTAAGGGCGGATCTGCTGTGGCACATGGTGCTGGAGATCAAATTGCAGTCACTTGCCCCTGACTGACTTTGTTCAAGACAATTGACCTAACCCACTAGCACCCCAAAATCAATTTTTCAAAAAATTACATTCAAATTTGTATGTATGTATGTATGTATGTATGTATGTATGTACATATGTATGTTATGGCTGGCTCAGCCTGCCCTGGGGGTGGGGCTGGCACAGCAGGTGGTGCTGGGTATCGAACTGTGGTTCCTGTGGTTGCCTAAGCAGGAGCTTTAGACTGCTGCGCTACCTTGCTAGCCCCCCAAATCAGTTGTAATAGTGACAGAATATGTAAGTAAGAGAATGATTAATCAAGACACTAGAAATTTTCAGATTAAAGAAAACCGGAGAGAGAAGAAAGCTGTTGTCTAGACAACTGATGGCCTACCATGCAAAAAGGAGCACAGAATTGTCTTATGGGCCAGGAACCAACCTGTGGGTGAAAGCAAGGAAGACTAAATGTGTGGCTGGTCTTTTGGAGCACTGTTTTTGCTGTATACTTTACAGCATTGTAACTTCTGTCCCTAGTCTTGGCTGGGAAGCTTTCTGTAGCAAGACTAGCTTTGGTCACTGTCAACTCACTGAACCTATCTCAGAACACAAATGTGCTCAGCAAACCCTAGACAACCAGATGAATCATTTAAACTTCTAATATGTCCTACTTCTCTTATAGGGAGCATCTGTGGAAGCCTCCTAAGGTGTCTGAAGGTGTCTTAGGGCTTAGAGAGGCCTTAGGCACTGGCTAAGAAGGGCAAGCCAAATAAACTTTCAGAGTCTTCTGAACTTTTTTGAAAAAAGACTGAAATATAGCAAGCTAATAAACTCACACAGAATCAGGAAGTCCTCCAAATGTGGAAAGAGGCAATATAGTACACAATGAACCAAAAACAATGTTTGTGTAATAAAACTCTTTGTGCCCACATATCATGTAGGTATCAATCTAGATGCTGATTCAAATCAATTCAACAAACATTTTGGATGCCTATATGGTGCCAGCCCTAAGCTTGGCACTCAGCTACAGAAATGATACACGGTGATGAGCTCAGTGGAGCTGTAGACTTGGACAAACAAACCAAGACACCTCCCTAGGCCAGGCAATAAGTAGACTAGGCAGACAGTTCTATGAGGAACTTGGTATAGATGTAGTCCCTATGTGACCCCATGGGACAGAGCATACTAGAGGCCTGGGGTCTAACGGTGTTTAGCACAAAGTGAGAGCCACAAAACAGCAATGGATTTTAAAATACAACAGTAAAAGTACTCAAAGGATACCAAAGGAGGGGTATCTCTTTGGAGTATGTGGTTGATTAGCGAAATTTTCTTTTGTTTTTCTTTTTTTTGAGGGATTGGGGTTTGAACTCATGACTTTGTACTTGCCAGGCAGTTACGGAAATTTTCTGAAAGAGGTAATATCTGGAGACTAGATCAGGTGGCACAGCCTCTTGCATGTAGAAGGCAGTGAGCTACAATAGGAGACTTCCATAGAAATTGCTAGGGCACACAGTATCAAGAAGTGAAAGGATTGGGTGAAAGGAGATTTAAGCAGGCACAAAATAATTATGGGTGTATTGCGCCATGCTAAGTTAGAAGCTAGGGCAGGCAAAACATTGAGATTTTAAGATATAATTCACTAAAGACTCTAGCTAGGTATAGACAAAAGTAAATCAAATTTGAAATTGCCTTTTCAGAAGAAAGGGTGCAGCCTTAGATGTACTGATAAAATGACCTCAGAATTCTAAGACTGCAAAGGAGCAGTAGTAAGATCTGCTCCCCCCACCCCCAGGTCCTTTCCGCCCCTCTCCTACCTGAGCTGAGCTTTAAGTTCAGTAAACCTGGGCCGTCTGCTGGGATCATAGGCCCAGCATTTCGTCATAAGGCTGTAGAGGGTAGGAGGACAATTTGGAGGCATTGGTAATCTTTCCCCATTTTCAATTCGACCGATCACATCATTGTTCTTCACTCCTTGAAAAGGCTTCACACCATGCATCAGTATCTCCCACATACACACACCTGTGAAGTGGGAACGAAAACAGCAGTGAGCTCAGTAGGAAGGGTGTAATTCTTAGGTTTGAGGAACAGCACCACAGCCAGCAGGGAACCAGCAGTGAGGTTTGGGTTAACTCATCTAACCAAAACATCATTCCACTGACTCCAATATGAAATAAGAACAATAATAGTTTAATATGGTGTGAGTAATAAAATTTTGAAGAAAAAGTTATGCTTTTTTTCAGAGGTATGCTTCTCAGAAAATCATTTTTGGAGGTACATCTACGATGTGATTTTCCTATGAAGCTGCTCCTAATTCTCCTCTGAAAAGTTATCATTTTATGTCTGCTTCTATCATAAAGTGCACACCGTACAAATGACAACCAAGAGTCAGGCACAGCGACACATGGCTATAATCCTGGGTAAGAAGGACATGAATTTGAAGCCAGATGGGTTACACAGAGAATCTGAATCAAAAAACCAAAGATACTCTGAAGAAATGTGATTTCAAATAGAATGAAATGAAAGAGGCAAGTCATGTCAAAGTATATTAAGTTTTAGAAGTGGCTTCAAATTTAGTTAATTTCCAATAATTTTAAAGTAAAAAGTATATGAAAAACAAGGCACGATGGTGCTGCTCTGCTCATGAGAAATCCTGATATTATCAAGGCCAGTTATAATTTGTTGAGAGTTTAACAGATTTCTGGCACCTTTTTTAGAAATTTACGTACGTTATCCTTAATGCTCACAATAACCTTACATTTCTTTAAACATTGTACTATATAATCAAATTTAGCATACTAACAATTATAAAGCTTTTTTTTTCTTTTTTCTTTTTAAGATAGGGTCTCACTATGCAGTTCAGGCTGGCCTTGAGCTCACTTTTGTAGCCCAGGCTGGTCTCGAACTTGCACCGATCCTCCTGCCTCAACCTCCCAGGTGCTGGGATTACAGGCATGCACCACCATGCCCAGTGAGCATACTAACGATTATAGGAAAGCACTACTATTTCACATAATAAATGAAGCAAACCTAATCATAATATAATTTCAGTGCTTCAAATTATGTATTTTATTCTTACCAGAAGAGCTCTTTTAAGCTCATCTGGACATGACAGTAACAATAGGAAAAACAAAATCAATACAAATCCAGGCAAGGATAATTGTATCAGTGTCTGCAATTAAAGCTGAATCTCAATGCGAAATGCTACTGGTTTAAGATATGTACAGTATGCTAAAATGAAGAATGAAGGGCATTTTAGTCTTGGAAACTGGAAACCTTGTTTTGTGAGTTACACAGCTCAAAATGCAGATCGTACTATGAACTAGTGTCAACTGCACTCCAGAATCTTGTGCTGATCACGTACCACGACTTCTTTCCTACTTGAATGTTCTTTCTTTTTCTTAATTACCAATTTGTGCATTCTAAATTTGCTAATTACTAATAGCAAGTAAACAGAAAAAACCCACTTATTTGATAAATGTGAAGTTATTTTTATTTATATAAAAATATATAAACAGGGTATCTCCCCTGAGGCAGTTCTAATCTGGCAGAGATGGTTTTTAAACAAGACTATTTACAAGGTAACACATGAACTTTGTGACATGGAGAAGCCCAGGGAATGCAGAAAAAGGGAGCTGGTATCTGGTCAAGACAGCTGATATGTAAGGCATCATGGAAGAACGAACATTTAAGGTCAGATGGGCATTCAACCAGAGAAGAAAGTGTAAGGATGAGGTATTCCAGATAGGAGTAACACTGGAAAGGTGAACTCACAATGAGAAGAGTAAGTCATTTCACAACTTGGATAAAGCAGTTTAAGTACAAAGTACAAGTGAGCTAGAAATCCCCTTTAAACTGGTTAAGAGGTACATCAATAATCTAGAGTAAGATGAAGAGGAAACACCTTGAGACAACAGAAGGGACAGATTAGACATAAAAAATAAGCAGCTATGGAATGACAAGAGCCAACTCTCATGCTTAGAGATAGGCAGATCCAGTCAGGAGAGGAAGTCCAAGTGCAGACCCTCTGGGGTGAAGGGACCATTAGAGCCAGAAGGACATGTTAGATGTTAAATCTTTCACACTAAAGATATACTGAAACTCAAAGGACACAGGAGAGAAAAGGGAAAGACAGGTATTACACTATGGGAGATAAAAGATAGCAGAAGGGAACAGCAGGGAACAATGATGTTCCAGCGACACTGGAGCACTGCACAAGTATGCCCCAACCATGCCTAAAACTTGTTCTATGGTCTATGTATCTGAGGTATCCCTGGGCAAGGAAGTGCTCAGGTTAGCAGTGGCAAAGTAACCTATAGGTTATTCAAAAAGAAATCATACTAGGCTTAGTCTATAGACTATATAAAATAAATATATTTTTAAATACAAAACTTTAGAAATACTCACCAAACATCCATACATCACTAGCTGAGGTAAAACGTCGAAAATTGATTGACTCTGGAGCCATCCATTTAATAGGCAATTTTCCTTTGGAAGCTAGAAGATTAATTTTAGAAAATAAGTTTTCCCTATTATGTGAACCTAAGAGAGCTTTTCAGTATCAAAATAAAAAAATTGAACTATTTGACCCTTTGAATGCTCTATTTTTGCTCTGGTTTCTTACCTTTGTAATAAGTACTATCTTCCATGTATCGGGATAACCCAAAGTCTCCTAACTTCACACAATCATTTGAGGATACCAAAACATTCCGAGCAGCAATGTCCCTGATAAGGAATAAATTTTAACACAGTCAAATGAACAACCCCCCCCAAACTTATCTATGTTATATAAAGATGCACCAGTAGGTATTTTTAAAATCAGATAGCTTATATACAATGGTGAACATATCTATTAAGTTAAAAAAAATATATATTCTACTTCATATATATGCCTTTGGGTAGACACTCATGAATATGTTGGTAATTATTTTCAGTGATGGCAACATATTTTCAAAATAATGCTTATTAATGAAAATGCTTGCTACTTTTTATGATTAATATTACCAACCACATTAACTCATAGTCATATACAACCAGGACTGTAACTTCACCATTAAGATATCTCATTAAGTAAGTTATGAACTTCTATGAATAATTTTGCTGATGTACTTTATTGTAATGCTAGATTAAAAAAAATAACCCACAGCTAGGCATGGTGGCATATGCCTATAATCCCAGGATTCAGAGGCTCAGGCAGGAAGACTACCATGAGTTTAAGGCTAGCCTGAACTACATAGCAAGATCCTGACACATAAAACCACCTCCCCCTGCAAAAAAATCAAAAAACCCAATAACCCTGAAACAATACTGTACAGGGTAAATAAAACATGACACTTTTATTTTATTTTATTTTTCTTGTTTCAGAATTTTTGTTTGTTCATTTATTTACTTTTATGGCCAGCTCAGCCTGCCCTGAGGGCAGGGCTGGCACAGCATGTGGTGCCAGGGATTGAACTGCAGTCCCTGCAGCCGCCGAAGCTTTCCTAAGCAGGCGCTTTAGACTACTGAGCCATCCTGCCAGGCCCAAAACATGACACTTTTACTTGCATTCAAATTATAGAACTACAAGCTATAAAAAGAAATGAGCAGAAATTCTGCAGAATGTCAATAGATATCACTAGTAACAATGCTGTATACTGGAAAGTTCTGAGACATTTAAATGTATTTTGGGAACAACTTACATGTTCACTGATCAATACTACCAAGTAAAGTCTTTTGATTATATTTGTGAAAGGGATAAATGTCCTAAGAGATGTATGAAATATCCTTTAACCATATATTAACATGCCATGGTACTTCATTCTGAAAGAATGCAACATGCATGAATTACGAGTGACTGCACAGAAGAAAATAGTGCAAAAGTATCTATGGGGCATAATAAGTAATCTCCCCATCTCATCTATTGCTCCCCCTGCTCAGAGAGCAGTTTAATGGCTTCATGACTTATCTTACCTGTGTACAAATCTTTTACTCTCCAGATATGCAAGTGCTGTACTGAGCTGATAGGCATACAGGATTAATGATGCCAGATCCAGGCTGTATTTCCTCACTTGTAAAAATGATCTCAACTTTTGGAAAAATGGTCAAAAAGAAAAATAATCAGAGGCACACACACAAAAAAAAAAACAAACAGAAAACAACAAACAAAACAAAACAAAATAGAAATTGACAGCAAAAGGCTACACTCAATAACATGATCTTTTCCAAAGACATTCCATTCTCAGACTGTGGATTGAACCCAGGGCCTTGCACAATGCTAGGCAAGCACTTTAACACTGAACTACAGCCCTAGCCTTCCAAATTTATACCTAATAAGAGGATAAGATTCAATTCTTCCTTAATTAAAAAACTCCAATGAATGAAACATTTTAAACCTAGGCATTGTAGTTATCTTTATTTGAAATGATACTGTAAAATTAGAATGTTTATGATTATAGACAAATTTCTAAAAAAAAAGGATATGCTTCATGGGAATGAATAAAAGGATAGTATACATTACTGCTACATTGTAATAGCTCACAATTAAGAATAATATGCACTCAAGGAGGAGCCTTCCTGAATTTTCTATTTCACTATTTGAATGCAGAAGGGTAAACTGGTCACAGAGTGAACATTTGTCCCACATGGCTTAGTACTCCCTATTGATGCCATTAATTTAGCTAAATACTAACAGAAAAGAAAGGCACCTGAATTTATTAATACCCTAATTCTATAAAATCAGTAAGAAAAACATTTAGCATATTTAAATTTATAAGAACTACCAAATTCTCCAAAAACAAAAAAACTCTTGTGAAAAAAAATAAACATAAATTATTCTATTTCATGTAAAAATGTAGGGCAGAAGGAAGGTTGTATTTGATGATAAAAACTGAGTACTGGCCAGTGTGGTGTCCCTGCCTGCTTGTCTGATTCAGCATGCCTGCTTTGGGTAGGGCACATGAATTTGCATTTCTAGTAGTTTCCGGGTAATGGCGATGACTTATTAAGGTTTCTGTATTTTGGAGAATTTCAGTGAGGGCTCCTGACACTGTCTTACTCAGCCTTTTCAAAGAAAATATGACTAATAGCTGTTGGTCTGGAAGATACTAAAAAATAATTTTTTTTTGGATTGAGCCAGGGTCTTGCTATATAATTCAAGCTGGCCTTAAATTTAGTGATTCTTCTGCCTTGGCATATTTAGTACTAGAATTATAGGCATGTACTACCAAGCCTGACTATAAATTATATTCTATGAAAGCCTCAAAAAAAAATGTTTTGTCTCATTTCAACATTAATATACCCAAAATTCATATTGTTTCCTTCATACTTAATTCATTGAGCTAGTTCTTTAGGGAACAATCAACATGAACTACTTGGCAAGCTGTTGCTACCAGTTCCTAAAGAATATCTCGATGGAAAAGATAATGTTGCCAGTATCAAGGGAAGGGAATTTCAGGATAAGAATTTTTTGTTTGCAGAGATGTTTGGGAGGCTGCTTGATGTGCTGACACACAGCTGTAAGCAGGAGAATATTATTAGAGGCTAGTCTGGGACACACAAACAAACAAACAAATGAACACTAGGGAAATAACTCAGTGGTAGAGTACTTCTCTAGATGTACAAGGCCTTGGCTTTAATCTCCAGTAACATACAAACAGACACACACACAAATCCTGTAACAACAACTGCACAATGATGACTTCTCAGCTCAAGTAATCCACCCATTTCTGCTTCTCTAGAAGGCAAGTTCCACCTGGCTCAATGATGAAGATATGAATAATCATATTCTCAGAATCAAGAATACATAATCCTTAATAAAAACCCTCCTGAAAATACAGGAAATCCATACTTCCTTTTCTGAAGCGAAGGATATCAAACTCCAAATGCAGATGAAATGATTACAACATTTGAAACTAATGCTTAAGTCACCAACCCAGACAGGCCTGGAGATCACAGTACCTCTCCCAATGTGCATAGCTCCATTATTATCCAGACAGGATTCTCTGTGATGACGCCAATCAGCTTCACAATATGAGGATGGTCAAACTGCCGCATTGTTACTAGGGAAAAAAGTTGTCCCCAGTTACTCTTTTTGTAATGGTGAGTTTTTTTCTAAGGATTGGCTTAAGACACAAAGCTGATAGTTTGGAGATGAGCCCAATATCTCCAGTGAGTTTTGCTTATCTCTAAGGGGAAAACAACTGACACAGAAAGGCCCTTTCTGCTACTGAGGCACAGAATAACCACAACAGCCAACTCATGCTAAGGGAAATATAAGGTGAAAGAAAATACATTCTTAAGTTCCAGCAGAAACTACAGTAAGAAACAGCACAGTCTCCTCCCACAGGGCCCTTCAGCAGACACCAGTAGGTGACCTGAGGGGCCCAGGGATGGGCCATGAGCTCTATCCTACAGGTCCTTGCATCTCTTGCTGTGACTACCCATTGGTTGGGCCCAGGCTATGAGGCACAGGTAAACTGGTCTTTCTAGAAATTCTCAAGTGTCTAATACATGTTAAAAAGTGGAAGCACTAAACTAATACACTTTGTAAATTTTTGTTAAACTCACATGAAGTGTTATTTTGTTGGGGAAATAGGCACACTACCTCTTGTATAGTACTCACTGTGCTTATGCACTGGCTCTTGGAAGAGAAGGAAATGTGGAATGCTGTGCTAGTAAACTTATACCAAAGCAAGCCACCACTGTCCCTTATGTGGGTGTACTTCTTTTTTTTTACTTTGCTGTGTATTCAGTATCTGTAAAGGACAAATGAGTCCTTTATAACATTTACTCTTCATAGATGTTAAAAGAGATTGCCAGTTTTGACAAAAATGGGAGTTAGTGAAATAAATTTTGTACATTTTCAGTATTTAGTGTGTTTGTACTTGGGAGATTTTCAGGCATTTTTCTGTATGTTTTAAGTTTTGTTTTATTGTGCATACAGCGTATATAACAGAAAATAGGTCCAAATTTTGTATCTGTCATTATAACTCAGCCAGTATGTCTACATGGAGGCCTCTTGCCATTTTTTATATTCAGTTAAATTTTTGCTTTCAAGAAAAGCAGGATTGGGTGGCCAGATAGCTCAGGCAGATGCAAGGGCTGGGGTTTGAGCCCCAGCCTACCATGCCAGGCTCTGTCACAGGGTGTGTTAAGATGGTGAATGAAGGGCCAGGGAGATAGCTGAGGGGCACAAATGCCTGCCTGGAAAGTGCAAGGTCTTGAGCTCAATCCCTAGGTCTGCAGAAAAGAAAAGAAAAGAGAGGAGAGG
>PVJA010041949.1:0-17590 GCA_004027025.1 Myocastor coypus | reverse complement strand
TCTCATTTTCTTCCATGATAGTGTCTTCTGTATTTGATTTGGGTGGGCACGGGTCCTGAGATTGCCTCCTACTCCTTGTTGTTATCATTTTGTATGGAAGCGACCTCTGCACTTTGGTGATGTTATGCTGTGTCTATGGGCGTTTGGTCTGGAGACTCCAAGGTGGTTCTTCTACAGAGGTTCCTGACTCTTGTGTTGGAGCTCTGGCTGCTAGCTTTTGTGAGTCCTGGGGGATGTGGTCTGTAGGTGGAGGTGGAGCTTTGGGATTGAGTAGTCCTGGTAGGCTCGTGGACCGGAACGGTTGCCAAACGGGCTATTTGATGGGTTCAGTGCTGGAGCATGGGCCGCGGCGGGTGCGCAGGCTCAGCTCCCAGCGGTGGGGTTTGGGCAGGGCTGGAACAGGAAGTTAGTCGCGGGAACGCTTAGGCGGGGCAGAGGGGCGCAGGGGCTTACCCGCGGCGGGTGCGCAGGCTCAGCTCCCAGCGGTGGGGTTTTTCCCAATTGTATTTCTTCATCTGAGAAGTATATATTCATCTCAGATGTCCATTTTTGGATTGGGTCTTTGAATTTTGGGGGCCTGACTCTTAAAAAATTCTTTATATGTTCTAGATAGGAGTCCTTTGTCTAAGGGAGAGTCGGCTAAAATATTTTTCCCAGTTTATAGGTTTTCTTTTTACTCTCTTGGTAATTTCTTTGGAGGTACAGAAACTTCAAGAAGATGAGATGCCAAGTGTTGATTCCTTGAAGAATTTCTTGTGCAGTTTGTATTTTATCCATTATCTTGCTGCCTATTGCTATATCTTCAAGATTTCTATATACTTTTTCTTATAGTATAGTATTTCTCTTTTATTTTTTAAATCTTTATCCATTTAAACTCTAATTTAGTGCATTGTAATAGACATGGCTCTAATTTTAGTCCTCACCATGTCAAAAGTCAGTTTTTCCAGCATCATTTATTAAAGAGACTATCTTTCTTCCATTGAACATGCTTGGCTCCTTTGTCGAAGATAAGGTGGCTGAATTTGTTTGTAGTTGTGCTTGTATCTTTTAATCTGTTCCACTGATCCTCAAGTCTTTTTTTTTTTTTTATCAGTACCATGCTGATTTTATCACAGTAGGTTTGTAGTATAATTTCAGGTTATGATTGTGATGCCTCCTGTCTTTGTTGTCTAGGTTTGCTTTTAATATTTTGGGTCTCTGCTGTTTCCAGGTGAATTTTAGAGAATGTTTTCTCTAGTACTGTCAATTATGCTAATGATATTTTGAGTCAGGATTGTAATTAGTCTGTATAAATATTTTGGGAGTATGGCCATTTTCACAATGTTGGTTCTTCCCATCCAGGAGCAAGGAATATCTTTCCATTTTATAAAGCCATCTTTAATCTCTTTTTTCAGAGTACTGTATTTCTCACTGTGGAAATCTTTTACTTCCTTTGTTAGCTTGATTCCAAAGTATTTCAATCTTTGGAATGTGTCTCACTCTTCTCTCATTGCTGGGACAAATACCTGACACTCAAAATGAAGGAAGGAAAGGTTTATTTAGCTCACAGTTACTGGAGGTTTCAGTCCATATTTGGCTGGCCCAAGGCTGACTGGAATAGAGCAGAGAGCATCCAGTTCATGGTGGCGGAACAGCAACAAAATAGTGACAGAGGGAGCCAACCAATCAGGGCAGCAGAGCAACAGCGTGAGTCTGTCTCTCTGTCTCTTTATATTACATCAGGCTCTCTGCCTTAGCCTATCCGCCTGAGGCCACACCTATAATTCCCAGCAGTATTCAGGCCCATAATCTCATCAGTACTAAAACACATAATCACAGTGACTCATGTGTGAAGTCTCAATCTATAGAAGTCCCAGCCCCATGATTGCATGAGGCTTTGTGGGAACAACTAGACATAAACCGTAACAGGGTTTGAACTCACGACCTTGCCAGGCAGGTACTTGTGCCCCTGAGCTATCTCCCTGGCCCCAGAGTGTTATTGTGAAAGGTAATTTTCCTAATTTCTTTTTCAGTGTGTTTGTTGTTTTTGTATAGAAGTGCTATTGACTTCTGAATGTTGACTTTGTATCCTGCTACTCTGCTGAATTTGGTTATTAAATCTACAAGTCTCCTGGTAGAGTTTTTGGTGTTTTCTATGTAGAGTATCATAGCATCTGTGAATAATGATAATTTCACTTCTTTCTTTCCAATCGTTATTCCCTTTATTTCTTTCTCTTGTCTAATTGTTCTGGCTAATGTTCCAGAACTATATTGAATAGGAGTGGTCACAGTAGACAACCTTTGTCTTGTTCCTGATTTTAAAGTAAAGACTTACAGTTTTTGCCCATTTACTGTGATATTGGCTGTTGGTTTGTCATAGATTGCTTTAATCAGGTTGAGGTAAAGATCAACTATTTCAATTTGCTGTAGGGTTTTTATCATGGATGAGTGTTGGACTTTGTTAACAGCTTTTTCTGAATCTATTGAGATGATCATGTGACTTTTGTCTTTTGTTCTGTTGATGTGATGTATTACATTTGTGGATTTGCATATGTTGAGCCATCTCTGTATTCCTGGGATAGATCCCGTGATATATAATCCTCTTAATGATTTGCTGCATTATATTATAGTGTACTTATTGGTCATTCTATCTGTATGATCACTTAAGTTTGACAGCCTCCAGGAAAGAATAAGCCAATTTCTTGGAAATTAAAGCATATCATTGCTAGAATGGAAAAACAGATTTGAAAATGAAGCAAGTGTAGATACTGCTTTTTTTTTTTTTAATACTGTTTTTATGAGCCTGGATAGTGGATTGCAATCCATTATCTCTTAGATCTCTCTGCTGATGAAATCTGCTATTTTGTCTTAAGTGTCTCCAGTTTTAGCTGATCTTATCTGAAGATTTAAGTATTTCCATAGAATTTTTATAGATTTAACTGTATCTTTTTTTTTTTTTTTTATGTATTTGGTACAGGGTCTTACTATGAAGCTTGGACTTGTAGTGATCCTCCTGTTTTCATCCTACCCAGTGCTGGGATTATAGGCGTGCACCACCATTCCTGGTCTCAGTGACCTGCTCAGCATGTGTGGGGATGGGGCCGGCATAGCATGTGGTGCTGGGGACCAAATCCTTGTCCCTGCTTTTGCCTAAGCAGGTGCTTAGTCCGCTGACCTATCTGGTCAGCCCTGCAGTTTTTTTTTTTTTAATTAATGACGCGTAATAGCAGTCAGTTAGTAGTATACCTGGAAGTCTCTAGAAGGGATTAGTGATTAGAGTCCTTTCCTTGATCTAGCTTATTGTTGTGGCATGTTTTATAAATCCTTTGGTTATATTTTTCTGCTGGATGTTTAAGACCAAGTTAAAGTGAGAATCGTATTAATATATATTTTTTTCTTGTTAGTATAGATTAACCTCTTTCTCTCTGTCAAAGTCAGCTAAGTCTCTTCAGGATTTATCCTGGAACCCTGCGCAGAGCCTCTCAGTTCTGCCAGTGTCAGCCATCAGGATGACTCACAGCCTTTGCTTAACCAATGGCTTTCCCTGAAAGCATGGTTGGTGGGTGATCAGAGGCCCCCAAGTCACCCTGAGTAGTGGCTGGATGATGGGGCTCCATTTTATTTTTTATTTCCAGGTGCTCCAGGGCTTGAATTTCAGCTGCCAGACATCCCCAGAGTCACTTCGGTGCCAGTGTTGACAGCCTGCAGTTGGGTCACAGAGTGGGCAGGTGGGCATTCCTCAGGGAAGCAGGAGCTGGGACCCACTGGGCAAGCACCCACAGCCAGTCTTAGCCCAAACTACAGAGGACTAGAAGGCACTGCCCTGTAGCGCAAGCAGGCGAGGGCACCACTTTCTGCTCTGCGACTTGCAGGCATGCGGCCTCGGTTAGCTGTGGGCAAGGGCGGTTCCTCGCCTGCCACCTGCTTGTGTAAGAGGAGCCAGCGGTGAGGCCGCCTCAGCCCATGCTCTGCAGCAGCCGTACTGCAGACCTGGTGGAGCTATTCAGCACGTACACCAGCTCTTGACTGGGAGCAACTCTACCTGGGGCACCAGAGGGATCTCTTGTTCTTTTTAAAATAACTATTTAAATGGAGGGTGGGTTGTGCAGGATGTGGCTTTTCTTGTTTGGTCTGTGCCCTGTGTCCCTCTTCTCTTTTCTCTCATGGGTCCTCTGGTGTTCCCTGGGGGGTGCCGGTGAGTGAGCATGGACACTAGTCCTTTCTGTTCTGCCTTGAAATTCTTCTGTTTTCTCCTTTCTGTCTGTCTGTCTGTCTGTCTGTCTTTCTGTCTTTCTCTCTCTCTCGCTCTTTCTTTCTTTCTTTCTTTCCTGTCTCCTTTTCCAGCTTCCTAGAGTTTTGAGGATCGTCCTCGCTCCACCAGCCTTGACATTGTTGTTGCTGATTGTACTACTTTAGCTAAGATATACACTTGTTGTCATCAGCCTTCACCTTTATATGATTACACTGTGATAATCTGTGGGCACAATCGTCGCCATGGCCCAGTACCAAAGAGTGGGTGCTGAGCCGGATAGCAATATGTCATCCCTAGGAAGGTGGGAAGACAGGGTCTAGGGCAGATGCTAAGATCAACAGACACCTCAGAAGAATAGACATCTCCTAGGGAAGTGTACTCTTGACAAAGCTGCCTGACATAGGAAAAATACAAACAGTGACACAAATACTGGCCCACACATCCCCGAGTTAAAGATCTGGTTCAAACATGGGCATCTCGAATGAATAGACACTTCTCAGAAGTACAAATGTACAAATGGCAGACAAATATATGACAACAATGCTCAGCACCACTGATCATTCTGATATTAAGATTAAAAAAACACTGATCTTCCATTTTCATGGATATTATGACAGAGAAAGCAGGGCTGTTATCAACAAATCAACCAGCAACAAATGCTGGTGGAGAAAAAGGACCATTGTCCGCCTTCGGTGGGAGTGTGGGCTGGTGCAACCACTGTGGAAATCAGTATGGAGATTCCTCAGAAAACGAGGACTGGAGGTTGCATCAAGATATAGACGTTCCCCTTCTTGGTATCTTCCTGAAAGAAAAGAAGCATTCCACAGCAATATTTGTGTATCCATGTTCATGGTAGCATACTTTGTAATGGCTAAATCTTAGAAACAACCTAAATGGCCATCAACTGACGAATGGATAAAAACATAGAATTTTATATGCAATGGAATGCTATTCAGCCATAAAGAAGGAGACACTTGAGACATTTATAGATTAATGGATGGACCTTGTGACCATACTCTTAAGTTAAGTAAATTGGATGCATGTGTAAATATTACATGGTCTCTTCAGTGTGAGAAACTGAATCTGTGGATAAGAATCAAAATGCATAATAGATTTGTGAAATAGAAAGTAATTGTTGAATGAGAAAGGGGAATGGGAGGAATGGAAAGGAAAAGAAAAAAGTGAAACAACAAGGATAAAATAGAAACAAAGCTTTGTAAACAAGGAGGGGATAAAGGGGGTTCAAGAGAGGGAGGGAGATGGGAAGAAATGAAGAAGTAAGATATACAATGTGCAGACACAAATTTCCTGCAATAAATATCATTATGCATATCTAAATTAGGGGCTGGGGAAGATAGCTCTGTGGCATGAGTGCGTGCCTGACAAGTGTAAGGTCGTGAGTTTGAACCCAGGTCCTACGGGGGGGGGGGGGGCAAGAAACGTACATACCTGAATTGCACTGGTGCACTTCATTAAGAGGTAAAATGTCTTCCAGAGGTCATTGATTGCCAAATAGTTATTTTTTTAAATGATAACATAAAGATATAACATGTGTAGACTCAATTTTAAATTTTTTCTTTTTTTGAATTGGGGATTGTACTCAGGCCCTTGTGCTTGCCAGGCAAGCACTTATTCTACTGAGTTAGCTCCCCAGCCCCTTAATTTTTCTCAATGAATATGTTTTTCTTCACTTTTTTTGTAGCCAGAGAAATAACAAATATGAGACCCTGTGTAAAAACAGACCAGGCAATGACTTATACGTCGAACGGATGATGCAGACCTTCAATGGAGCCCCCAAAAATAAAGACGTGCAGTGTGATAAAATTATAATGGAGGACCAAGGTAATTTGCTCCATTTTCCTTGCTAAGCCTTCACCTTTCAGTAGACGTGCTGGGAGTCTGTCAGTCAACAAATGTGGACGTACATAGAGCAGAAATAGAAGTAATTAGGTCAAGTCACAAGAGTGGTTGAGTTCTGTGATCTACAGCTTTGGGAATCAGACATCTAAGTTGACAGGTGATGAAGATGCAGATTTCAGTCAGTCATTGTTCATGGAAGTTTGTAGGAACCAATGACGTCACAAGGAATATGTATCGCAAGCAGCCTTTCAAAGGATCCTGGCTCTGTTCTAGGTACTTAACATAGACTGATTTACTTTTACCAACAGCTCTGCAAGACAGCTAATACTGTTAGTCCCCCTGTGTAGATAAGGAAACAGGCAGAGAGAAGGTGGCTGACTTGCTCCTACCCTGGAACATGAGCTCTAAGCTACAGTGCTTCCAACCTCTCGACATAAGACCATATGCTTGAGACTACTCAACAGGCGAAAATCTACCATCGATGACCAAAGAAGTATAGGGAAGAAGTTATATGTACTGCTGTCTTTACTCCTTACCAAAACTATAAGCAAGTTAAAAAATTAGAATAGGTACATTTGTAGTAAAATGTAATCATTGTTTTCCATAAACAAATATAAGGACCGCTTGTTCATGAGCATATTTATTCCCTGGTCCTAATAGTGCCTTTCAGGTGGACAGCAGGAGAGAAGATGCTCATCCCCACCTTGGTTTGTTCTTCTATTCTTTGCTACTTAGGATCAGAGCTGTGGCTTATGGGGCAGATGAGGTTGGAGTAGAAGTGGGCATGGCCCCTCCCCTCCCCTCCCCTCCCTTCCCTTCCCTTTCCTGGTAGCTGGCTGGCATCAGGGGCTGTAAAAAGCTAACAGTTCTCCACTGGGAGGTTTTAATACAGAAGAGACTGATTCGCGAGTTCGTACTGTGTAGCACAAGTCTGGAGTTCAGGACTCGGGCCCGTAGCTGCCATGCGGCTTTGCTGTGGATGCCAGCCTGAGCTGCCCTGGGAACGCACTGATGAACACAGACAGCTCTCTTGTGCTCCCGTGAGCACCTTAATTGGTGAGAGCTTCGATGAGCATAGGAGAATGGAGACCTGGCTGGTACCCAGTAATGTTCTTTAGCCCTTTAATTCATATGAGGTTTTTTTTTTTTTTTTAAAGAAGAATGTGAATACAATAATTAGTACAGGCTTAAAATATTTTCAGTGGATCATTATGTGTGATTTCATGTTGATAAAATTAAAAATAATGAGAAGAATAATTTTTTGTGGAGCTCAAAATTGCTGAAAGTACTCAAGAAATGATAGAACTATGCATGATGGTCAAAGGAAATTTTCACCAAAGGATTGCCCTGGTGTGGCCCACAGGAAGCCCAGATCACTGTAGAGCTTTATCCTATAAAAGTGACAGTAATTTATCATACCTACATGATACCTATTGATAATAGATGTATGATAGAGATAGCTACAGATATGCTCACGTGCCTCTATCAGTGTTTGAGTCAGCTGTGGACTGAATACCCAGTTGTGGTCCCTGCAAGTAGACTGCATAGTGACACTGCAGCTAGTTTGTGTAGCAGCAAAATCACCTAAATATGCACTTTTTTTCTTTTTTTTTTGTGGGACTGGGGTTCGAACTCATGACCTTGTACTTGCGAGGCAGGCACTTGTGCCATGGAGCTATCTCACCAGCCCAATATGCATCTATTGATAAGTGACACATGACAACAGGAAAGAAATGTCTCCCTTGCTGTTGGCTCACATGACCATCAGTACAGTTCAACACTCATTCTTGATAAAATTGTCTGGAAAGAAAGAGTGTGATCTTTATTGATATTGAAATAAAAAGGAAACATTTTGCTTAACTATGAACTACTAAAGATACCCTAATTGAATATTGGAATGAGCGAATGGTGCCAGCTATGGTAATTATTCAGCGTTGTTTTTGCTGTGCCAACCATTGCAGTAAGGCATGGATGGATCCAATTATCATTATCTGTAGCCAATATTATTAGCTTGCTCCTGTTGTGACAAAATACGGAGCATAATCAATGGGTATGGAGGAAATATTTAGTTTGGTTCACAGAGAGGCTTGGAGAGGCTTGAGTCCATGGCTGATGGGCTGTGTCACTTTGGGCAGTTGGTGGCAATAGGTCTTATGCCAGGACCCCATGACACAGGACCTGGATACACTCCTGGCAGCTGGGAGGCTCCCGACATCCACTCCAAGGCACCCTCACCATGACCTCTTTTCCGCCACTAGGTTCCAGCTCCTGAAGTTCCATCACTTCCCAGTGGTGCCACAACCAGGGGCCCGGCCCTTTAAAGCACCGGCCATTGGAGAATGTTGTACGCTGTGCCAGATACTCGAGAGCATTGTCTTAGTTACTTTTCCCATTGCTGAATACGCAACCTCCACTAGTTCAGGAAGGAAAGGTTTATTTAGTTCACAGGTTGCCGAGATCTCAGCCCATCATCAGCTGGCTCCAAGGCAGGGTGGCGTGGCAGTGAAGAGCGCACGGAGGGCAGAAGGCAGCAGAAACAGCAAGCAGGCCTCACAGTGCCTTTCTGCCCCTTTTACACTCTGGCTACGCTCGTGGGGACAGACTGAGTAATCACACACCGTTCATCCCGGCCGTAGGTCTGGGGTGCTGCTAGCAAAGAGGCCAGCGTGGGTAGTCACAGCAGTATGTCCTCCCACGGAAACAGCCCAAAGCCTAATCGAGTGCTGTCAGAATGAAGCGTGTCACAACTGTGGAAAGTGGTCAGAGATCCGGAACAGCCGAGGAGGAGCGGAGGCAAGGGCGAAGCGACACACTCGCCTGCCTCTTCCCTGTCTTACTCCTAACCTGGTGGTGGTGGTTGACAAGGACTAACACAAGACAACTGTCATAAGAAAACCCAAACCAAACCCAACGACAAGCTGAGGAGCTGGGCAAGATAGCTCAGCAGTCTAAAGCGCCTGCTTGGGCAAGCTTAGGCAGGAGCAGGGGACTGCAGTGCCATCCCCAGCCCCACCCTCAGGGCAGGTTGAGTCGCCAAAAAACAAAACAAACAAACAAACCAGAAGGAAACAAGCTCCAAACTGTCAGGCTGCACATAAGCTGCTGCTCAGAACCACCCAGGGGAAATGAACAGAAATCTCCACTGAAAGCACGGGATAGCAGCACTCCCTCATTTCGTGTTACAAATGTAATGGCTGTAGCAATCAAGTAGGTGCATTTATTAGGTCCGGATTCTGTTTGGATGTTTAAGGAAAAGAATTCATTGTTACAATACTGCCCTTTAAATGACATGGAAGCACACTGCTCTTTGACCACGGGTAAAAACGTTGCAATAAGACTGATATAAACCAGTGAAAGGGACGGCAAACTTTAAAATTAATTGAAGACAAATACCATTGCCAATTTTATTTTTCAGAACCAGGGATTAAATTCAGATCCTTGTAACATTACCAATTTTTGTTGAATCAATTTAGCTAACTTAAACAATAATTTAAAAAGTGGGGCAGTACTTACGCTACCACACAAGTTTCTTGGGAGCGGCCCGTCATTTTCCTAAAATGTACAGTTATTCACACAGATAGAGGTATAGGGAATTTTTCTGTCTAAAACTGGAATTACATGATTATTCATGAATAGATCTGTAAATGCTAAGTCGTATGTTGACCAGAGATATAAACGTTGTCTTAGTTACTTTTCACTCGTTGCTGGGACAAATACCTGACACTCAAAATGAAGGAAGGAAAGGTTTATTTAGCTCACAGTTTGTGGAGGTTTCAGTCCATATTTGGCTGGCCCACGGCTGAGTGGAACAGGGCAGAGAGCATCCAGTTCATGGTGGTGGAACAGCAACAAAATGGTGGCAGAGGTAGCTAACCAAACACGGCAGCAGAGAGCAACATTTGAGAGCAACAGCTCGAGTCTGTCTCTCTGTCTGTCTTTATGTTGCATTCAGGCTCTCCACCTTAGCCCCCGGCTTAGGCTACACCCATAATACCAGAAGTACTTCGACCCATAATCCCATCAGTACTAAAACCCATAATCTCAGGGGTCTTGGATCAATTCTCAAACTCTAGAAGTCTCCGCCCATTGACTACATGAGGCTTTGCGGGGACAACTAGACATAAGACATAACATTTCGCCCCTGGGCCCCCAAAGTCTCATACATATCCCTTTTTACAAAAGACATTTTAGTCCATCTCGAAGAGTTGCCTAAGTCCCAATAGTTTCAGCATTGCTGAAAAGTCCAAATTCCAAGTTTCCTCGAAGATTCAAGGCAAACTCTCATCTGTGAACCCCTGTACAATAGAAAAGTTAAACATATCCAACATTCAAAGGCATAAGATAAACATTACAATTCCAAAAGTTGCAAACAACAGGGTAATACAAAACACTGGGACCAACACATGTCCAAAATCCAGCAGGGTAAACATTAAATCCCATAGTTCCAACTGGAAAATCCGAAGCAGTCTGCACTGAGTTGTGAGCATCATGCAACTCTGCTCCTACAGCACTCTTGGTGATAATTCCCATGGCTTCTCTGCTGGGCTGGCTTTGCTCCCTCTTAGCACGATCCACATTCCTGGCTTTTCCAAACTTCTGGGGTTTCCACTGAATTGGCTTCTCACTCTCTGCTTCACACACTGCCCTCTCAGGAGCACACTGCCTGGCTTCCCAGGCCTTCTTCTGAAATCGAGGTGGAAGCCTTCTTAAACTAACAGCTCTTGCATTCTGAATGCACCTAAAACCAATGCCACATGGATGATGCCAGGGTCTGCTGCCAGCTGGAGCAGTAGCCAGGCTGCCTTCTCTCTTGCTTGTAGGGGTGGAGTGCCTGGATTGATGAACACTCTGACCTTGATTCCTAGGAACAAATTCTCCATGCCGGCGCCATTTTGGAACCTGGTTTGGCCGCTGCCGCCATTCTGGTACTTGGGTCTCTGTAGCCTTCTTCTCAAGGCAAAGCCTCTCTCCTTGGCTGCAAAGCACCGACATCTGACACCTCTTGTGATGCTCTCAGGCCATCCTTTTGATTCTCTGGTTCCTTCCCAGCAGTGTAGATCCTTTTAGCTCCATCTTTGCAGTCCACAGCTTTCCTGGTGCTTCTTTTCTGGCCAAACTCACATTTTAAATCATCCTGCTTGGCTCTTTTTTTTTTTGGTCTTTTTGAGACAGGGTCTCGCTATGGAGTTCAGGCTGGCCTTGAGCTCACTTTCGTAGCCCAGGCTGGTCTCGAACTCGCACCGATCCTCCTGCCTCAGCCTCCCGAGTGCTGCGATTACAGGCGTGCGCCACCACACCTGGCTCCTGCTTGGCTCTTTGCTCTTGATTTTTCAACATAAATCTGGCTAAAAGCCACCAATAGCAACCATGCCACTGCCCCAATAGTTTGCTGCTTTGAAATGTCTCTTGAAAGATGAATCAGTCTGCCATGCTTAATCTCAGTCTTAGGCAAAGTCTCTGGGCACGAGCAAAATTCTGAAAGACTTTCAGCCAATCCATAGCACAAATCATCTGGAGTCCAATGACCAATGCATTCCTTTTTCCCAGCAGAAACCTCCTCAGCCTGGTCTTTACAGGCAGGCCTTCTGTCAGTCTCTGGTCTAAGCTCTGACCAGAATCGCTCAAGCTGAACAGCCAAGCCGTTCTAGTGCTTTGTTTTTAGCCGACATCTCTAAACCTTTCCTATCTCTTCCCATAAGCCATAGCTTATAATCCACATAGTCAGGTATAGTCACAGCAACGACCCCACTTCTCTGGTACCAAATTCTGTCTTAGTTACTTTTTACTCGTTGCTGGGACAAATACCCGACATTCAAAATTAAGGAAGGAAAGGTTTATTTAGCTCACAGTTACTGGAGGTTTCAGTCCATATTTGGCTGGCCCAAGGCTGACTGGAATAGAGCAGAGAGCATCCAGTTCATGGTGGCGGAACAGCAACAAAATAGTGACAGAGGGAGCCAACCAATCAGGGCAGCAGAGCAACAGCAAGAGTCTATCTCTCTGTCTATATTACATCAGGCTCTCTGCCTTAGCCTATCTGCCTGAGGCCACACCTATAATTCCCAGCAGTATTCAGGCCCATAATCTCATCAGTACTAAAACCCAAAATCGCAGGGATCATGGATCCAGTCTCAAACTCTAGAAGTCCCCGCCCAATGACTACCTGAGGCTTTGGGGGACAACTAGACATAAACCATAACAAACATAAAAGTTACACTGCTGTCAAGTTCACTCAAGCAGGCCCACAGTGGCAGTTAAGCGGCATCATGGGGCCCTGGCTTGAGGGAGAGAAGGAGCTGCAAGGGTCAGAGAGAACCAGCAGTGCCAGGCTGAGATGCCCATGCACACAGCGCTGTGCCTACGGAGGCTCTCAGGGTGCATGTTCAAAACTCACTGCTTTGCCTTCTTCCCCCACTTCCTGCCATCGTTGTTGAAAATGACAGTGCACGTTAAACAAAGCTAGTCTCAGGCGGGTTGTGTGTAACCCTAAACTCCTAGGATATGATTTACAATGGCTTTCACCCTTGTGTCTGCCCAGGGGTCTTGGCCACAGCCTGGGATCTGTACGATTCCTACAACGCTCTGGAGCTCGCCTCAGCCGCCAAGCCGCCTGCGATGGCCTCCGGTAGCAAAGCGAACGTCGTCCCCAAAGAGCGAGACCAGTGGCTTCCAGGGAGCACCATGGACAAAAGTGAGACTCCATGACTGCTGTGTCTTGGAATGATGTCTCCACGTGACATTCCAAGTTCTTCCTTGGCAGTGGCAGCATTTTCTTTCTCACAGAACGTGGAATGCACAACTTCCACCCCGAGACAGGACTGCTTTTCTTTCGCCCAGTCTCCAACTCTCAGCTGAAGTTTGGCTTCTGCTTGGACATCTGTGAAGCGTTTTCAGAGGTCCTTTCTCTGTTGCTTCCTTACTTGCTCTGAACGTCCTCCTTTCTTTCTATAGGTTGGGTAACATAATAACAGAAGCACGCCTATGCTATAGGATCTGTAGTGGTTGATACATCGTGTCAACTTGGAGGGTCGATATATTATATCAATTTGGCTGCATTGGCTGGCTGTTTCACACTGTGAGCCATGAGGGCCCTGCCCCAGAATAACTCACTTTGGACTTTATCTCCTGGCTTCCTGCACAGACTCCTCGGCCTCTAGTTTGGACTCTTCAGCTTTCTGTAGCACATTCTTCTGTGTTCCGTTGCAGACCCAATAGCTGACCGTTAGAGCCCAGAACCAGTAGAAACCGGTAAAGACCAGTAGAGACCATTAGGGATGGAACACTGCAGTGAGTATAAAACCCTTGGGACTGAATCCTTCAGTGGGCAGCGTGCAGATGCACTCGGCACACTTCACCATCTGACTCTGGGACTGGCACATGTTGTGTTACATCTGTTCCTTGTAGTGTATCTGTTCCTCTAGTAAAACCCTGACCAGAACAGGATCCAAGTTTACAGCTTTCCGGCCAGCAGGCTTCGCTCCAGCACAGCTCCCGCAGGGCCTCCTGCAGCTCCTGTGGGAGGGGTGCCTTCAGTCCAGTAGAGCAGGAATGCGAGTTCTGGCTTCCTGTGACAGCGTCCTGTCTGGGAGAAGGGCTTGCTCATTGCTGATCCACATGTGGCTCCCCTGGCCCTCGTGGCGTTTGGTAGAGAGGAGTGGCCAGGTGTCCAGTAACCTTCTGTACCACCACACCTAGTAGAGGTCTGGGTGTAGCTGAAGTTGGGGTGCGCTCATTTCTGTGGGGTTCGACCGGCGTGGAGTGTGCATGCCCCTGTGCCTCAGGCAGGTGCTTTCCTGTCCCTTGGCACAGACAGTGGGCTGCGCTGGACAGTGGCTTTGTCTATGCCCGTGTGTTGGCAGGGCGACGGCCTCTTCCGCTTGGGCTCTGGAATCTGTGGGATGAAAAGCAGCTCCGGGAACTTGCCCTGGAGTCACCTTGGCTCCCGAGGACCCTGACCGCCTTTGCTCTTCCTTTCACTCCAGGACTTCCTCCATTTGTTTTCTAGATAATTTCCATGCTTTTTGAATTTCTGGGAGGGAGCAGGGAAGCTGTCGCTGCACCTTGAGAGTGAGAGCTTGTTAGGTGGTGTGGGCAGGGTGGCTTGGAGTGGTCCTTGCACATGGGGCACTGGGGGAGGTGCAGAGGGGCGCACAGCCTGGCAGCTCTGAGTAACTCAGCTTCACACGCGGGCCTACGGGGTGCAGGACCTCTCCTAGCTGTCATCTGGGAGACAGACGTAATGACAGTTCGGTGTCAGTGTCCGTGTCTTTCTGTTGTTACTTTTTTGTGTTTTGGCTTTCTTGGTAAGCGTTTGCAGTGCATAATGGTCACTCTCACTGTTGGGGTGGCCTCGGGAGCAGAACGCACTTCCGCTTCTTATTCCCCCCTCACAGCCACACTCCTTTTAGCTCCCCAGCACGAGTTTCATTTACTTACCTTGTAAGAGTGTATAGAGTCAATTATCGTGTATACAGATTGAAAACCAGACTGCTGGACCAAAGAACACACAGACATGTAAGACAGTGGCACTAAGTCCAGGTACATTTTAGATACACTGTCTGCACTACATTACGATACCTTTTAGTTTTTGGTCTCTTATTATCGGCCTTTTGTCTCATTTTTCTTTTCATGTAAGAGAAACTGCAATATTTAAGCTTGTGTGCTAGAGTTACTTCACTTAGCATTATGGTCTGAAGGTGCATCTGTTTTCCTAAAGTGACTCAAGTTTATCCTTTTTATGGCAGAATAGTATTCCATTATCTATAAATATCACATTTAAAAATTCATTCCTCTATTAATGGACATATGGATCATTTCTGAGATTTAGCTATTATGAATTGAGCTGCTATAAGCCGGGCGTGGTGGCACATGCCTGTAATCCCAGCACTCGGGAGGCTGAGGCAGGAGGATCAGTGCGAGTTCGAGACCAGCCTGAGCTACAAAAGTGAGCTCAAGGCCAGCCTGAACTGCATAACAAGACCCTGTCTCCAAAAGACAAAAAAAAAAAAAAAAAAAAGAATTGAGCTGCTATAAACATGGGTATGTAAATGTCATTCTGGCATGATAGCTTTTAACTCTTTTGGGAAGATATCTAGAAGGTGAATAGCTAGGAAGAGTAGTATTTTTACTTTTAGGTTTTTGGAGGAATCTCCACACTGATTTCCACAGTGGTTGTACCAGTCTACATTCACACTGAGAATAGAGAAGGGCTCTCTCCTCCCCCGGCCTCATCCGCATCTGTTACCGCTTGGCTCTAGACGGTAGCCGTCCCTTCTCAAGGGGGACAGGGTCTCAGTGCTTTTTCAGCTGCACTCATCAAGTGGGCAGTGAGACTGGGCTGCCTTTTCCTGTACTTCTGGGCCATTCGCATCTCTCCGTGTGAGCCGTGTCTGCTCATCTCAGACAGCCATTGTTAAAGTGAGTCGTGGGTATTGGAGGCCTAGTTTTCTTTTGGTTCTTTATATGTTCTAGATGTCAGTCCTCTGCGGAATAGTTGCCAAACCTTTTCACCTTTCTTAGGTTTTTCTCTCCGTTCTGTTGGTATCTCCTTTGCTGGGCATCTGCCTTGGAAAACAGCAGGAAGACTGTGGGGTGCTTCCAAGAAGCCGGAAAAGTCAAGGGCACAGAGGGTGCTCTGGGGCCTCTGCCATGCAGCAAGACGCTAAGAATGCCCCGGGTTTAGCTCTGTGACGCTGTGTCAGATGCCAGGTGGCAAGTCGCAAGACCATAAATCCTCACTTCTTAAGCCATGGCGGTTTGTCAACAGCAGCAATAGAAAGTGCATGCAGTGGTGTCGGCCTCTCAGGGGCATCTGTCAGACTTCGGGGAAGCCAGGGCACCATCTGGCCTCCACGTGGCTTGTTAGGTGTGAGGCTTTGCATGCATCCCTCAGAGCTCTTCTGGTGCAAACATAACCCTGAAATTCCCATGTTGGTGATATTTGTGGGGTCCATGGGGGGAGTCCTTAGACTTAGGTGAGGTAGGGAGAGTTGGAACCCCAGGATGGCACCTGTGGCTTTACAAGACACAACAGAGGGGCCCAGCCTGCGTGCACCCTGGCCCACGTCATGCAGTGTCCCTGCCACAAGAGGACACGGCACAAGGCCCTCACTAGCTGTACCCCTGGCCTAGGTCTTCTCAGACTTCAAAACCGTAAGAAAGAAACTTCTTTTGTTCATAAATTAGCCATTCTGTGATGTTCTGATGAAGAGTAGAAAATGGACAAAGATAGATTGTTCTATTCAGGGTTTCACTAGAGGAACAGATATAATACAAGGAACAGACACAACACAAGATGCGCCAGTCCCAGAGTCAGATGGGGAAGTGTGCTGAGAGCGTCTGCACGCTGCCCACTGAAGGATTCAGTCCCAAGGCTTTTGTACTCTCTGCAGGGTTCCATCCTTACTGGTCTTTACCGATTTTTACCAGTTCCTAATAGTCTCTAATGGTCAGCCTTTGTGTCAGCAACAGAAGGCAGAAGAATCTGCTACGGAAAGCTGAAGGGTCCAATCTTAGAGGCTGAGGAGTCTGTGCAGGAAGCCAGGAGATAAAGTCCAAACTGAGTTATTCTGGGGCAGGGCCCTCATGGCTCACAGTGTGAAACAGCCCAGCAATGCAGCCAAATTGATATAATGTATCAACCACCAGGCATCCTGCCAAGTTGACACAATGTATCAAGCATTATAGTCCACCCCTTCTCAACTTGGCAACTAGACATACTTTTTTAAATCAGTCTCCAGATACAGAGATATGCCCATAATTGCACCCACCATTGTTATAACTATACTACCCTAGTATAAACAGAAATGGACTCATACCTTCCACATTGACATAGGTTAATCCTTAAGAACTGGTACTAAATCTATCCATATTATTTTATAATACAACCATATACAGGGGTGAAATAGTACAATCATAATTCCCTTTTCTGTAGCTGATCATAGAATAGTAGCTGATTATTTGGAACTACCTTCTTCTACCCTTTCTGTGTTCCCTTGGCCCTCAGCAAGTACCTCAGCAGGTCTTGGTTCTTTCCCTGGTCGAGTGACCCATACCTTCGTTCCTGAAGGCTCAGGACCATTTGTCATTGTCCCTGTATTAGGTTGTTGTAGCTTCCCATTCACCTTAATAACAGGGCATGGCGATACTAAGAGGCGCCCCAGGGGATCTCCTGCACTCCGTGGATAGTCTTCCTGTCCTCCATTGTGGAGTAGTAATCCAATTTCCCCTGGATAGTCTGGGTCAGTCACCCCTGGCAACACTGTGATTCATTTTTTAGCTTGCTTCCTCGAGGCACGGGGAGACCAAAGTGATCAGGGGAAATCTTAGCCTCCAGTTCCATGGTATCATTGCTGTGCCTCCTGGTATGCGCCTTCCCCCCTCTGGGCCTAGGACTTCTAGTCCAGCAGAGGATAATGTTGCTAGTGGATCACTAGGGGGCAGTGGTGAGTGGCGCCGTTCCCACGCCCACCCCTTGACTTGGACCCGTGAATCCTGGCT
>PVJA010041948.1:0-17603 GCA_004027025.1 Myocastor coypus | reverse complement strand
GGGGGGGGGGGTGAGGAGATAGCTCAGTAGAATAAGCCCTTGCCTGGCAAGCACAAGGACCTGAGTTCAATCCCTGGCTCTGCAAAAACATAAAAGAAAAAAGAAAAAAATGGGGGACCCAGCAGGATGGCTCAGTGGTCTAAAGCGCCTGCTTAGGAAAGCTTAGGCAGCTGCAGGGACTGCGGTTCAATCCCCGGCCCCACATGCTGCACCAGCCCTGCCCTCAGGGCAGGCTGAGCCAGACATAAAAATAAATAAACAAACAAAAAAGTTCTGAAACAAGAAAAAAAAAAAAGAAATAAAAGAAAATAAATGTTCATGGAGTTCAAAACTGGTGGACAAAACTCAAAATATTTCTCATCTTCCTGCTTTCAGAAAACATAAAGAAGATACTACCGGGGCCTAGCGGGATGGCTCAGTGGTCTAAAGCGCCTGCTTGGGAAAGCTTGGGTGGCTTCAGGGACCGCGGTTCTATCTCCGACACCACATGCTGCGCCAGCCCTGCCTTCCAGGCGGGCTGAAATGGCCATAAAAATGAGTGAATAAACAAATAAAGATTCTGAAACAAGAATAAATAAATAAATAAATAAATAAATAAATAAATAAATATTTTTTAAAAAAGAAGATACTACTGCATCAAATTCACAAGATAGTATGGATGACAGTGTTTACTATCCTCACGGATTCGTTCAAAACAGGCCAGTTCAACTAGATTATCTTTGTCTCTAGAAGAAATTGAAACACTATTTTCTAAGACTGTAAAGGCTCATAAAGTTAGGAAGGTCATATTGCTTTTGAAGCATTAGTTGAGATTTTGTAGATGACCGACCAATCAAAGGTTTCAGGCTGCTGTTGTGTGAAGAGTCAATGTCAAATTCATAACATAGCACCAAAACTAAAGGAAGACAATCACCCAGAAATGTCCCATGCAGCCCAGCAAACCCTATGGGAAGGAAGTTTGGGGGCATTACCTGGAGAGGTGTGTCATCAACCTCAGGCTGCAGAGTTGCGACACTTTTGAATGTAGCTTGAGAAAAACAGGTAAAAGAAAGAGCACAAGTCCTCTTTGGTCTATACACATCACTAGGTACACTGTGGTCCTCTTACACCCCAAATAATTCCAGCACACTTTAGATACACATGATTAGGAACCTCCTAAGAAGAGTGCTGAACCTCAAGACAGTAGTCGTCTCACCTTTCAATCACTGGGGTGGTCCGAAATACCCCTTAGAGAAACATCTGCATGTTATGCATCCCATATATGCCATCCCCACCTTACCGCCACTCCACAATCAAAGGAAAACACTCCAACTGATTTTCTGCACCTCAACCTCAGATTCGCACTCTGCACACAGCACTGAGCTAATGCTGTTATTTCTTCCAAGCCATAGCTTTTGTTGATTTTGCTGCATGCATGCCTGTGGCCATGCATTAATCTACTGTCTACAGCAACATGACAAGGATAGAGATTGCTGCCAGATGTTAGAACACGAAGGGCAGTAATAAATGAATAGCACATCAGATCACAGCCTATCGGTTACCCATCGAGTTCTGGCAGCCTCTGCGGCTGCTATGCTTTAGCAGTCGTCCAGGGCGTTAGCTGTCTTCTAAATTTGTAGTTATATTATTTGATTTTGCGGCCTCTCCTCCAGGCCAAGAAACTTGGCATTGACAGTACCACCATAGAAAATAGAGTATCCCATTCTGGGAGCCTCTCTAAGGCCATCTTTTCAAAGAGAGCTAGAGCTCAGGTCTCAGCAGATTCAGCTATTGCCTTGCGTCAGCGTTTGGGGAAGTATAATCCAGGTCCCTGCCTGCTCTTTGGGCGCCACTCTCAGGTAGTAATGTTTTCCGCTGGGAAGTTGCTTGGTTGCTTCTCTGCCTTTCCCTTAGCCTATCCTTTTGATTTGCACACAGGGAAATGTACTGATTGTAATTCCACAAATTCATCAGTGAAGCTTGAAATGCAGTTGCCTTGGTTTGGACCTCTTGGCAGACTGAGTATCCCTCCAGGAAATATTTCTAACTAGGTTAGAAGAGCAAGTAGGGATGGAACTAAAGTCCTGAAGCTTGATTTTAAAATATGAAAGGTAATATAGATGTTTCTGGTTACCACAGGGAAGGAGTTTCCTTCAGGAAAAGAATCTCTGTCCTTTTACTAAATCATTTGACGGACATCTATTGAGAATCTACCACTTCTTCCTAAATATTGTGCTACACCCTTATAAATTCAGAGATGCACAGAGACAATCCTTAGCTTCAAGCAGCTCAGAGTTAGTGTGAAATCCTAATAAAAAAGAGGACTCTCCTGGAGACTCGTAAAGCACTGCTAGTTTTAGAGATGTCCTCGGGTAACCAGTTCTCTTTTTCCTAATAGAGGATAGGACTGTATTTCTTCCCCAGATCACAGAGAAGCTAGATATGACCTTGGCTTTTTTTTTTCCAATGAAACATCAGTAGGAGTGTGGCATATGGTTTACATGTGGAACTGCTTAAAAATCATGTGTGTTATCGTATCTCATTTGCAGAAATGGAGCTCTCATTAGCAAGAGTCACTGAGTAATTATCATGTGCATAAGCCATGGCCAATTCACATGAAATAAATTCTATTGTATTCCACCAGGTACCTGGGAGTTCTTCGTTACCATAGCACAACCTAGCCTCTCTTGATTGACATTCACTGGCTCTGTAAAAGGAAACCTCATTGGCCTTAGGGGTCCAAGTCTGCCTGTCAGAACCACACAGTTACTACATGTGCTGGGAGCCTCTTGGAGCTAAATCCCAATGGCACTCCCTGTAGCAGCTGTGGATCACGATGAGGGTCTTGCATCAACCTTCCTTTGTGTTGTCCCTTGTAGGTTTCCCATCAAGATTGCCCCAAGAAACGCAGAAATCCAACACCGGTGAGGCCTGTGTTTCCCTAAATCACGGTCCTTAGCAGATTGCTTTTTTTTTTTTTTGTCTCACTAAACTATGAACCCAAATGACAATACACAAGTCATATTAGCCAACAATGAGTTATGCTGAGTGGACAAATGAATGTCCTGCTTCGACCTTTGCACACTGTATCTTTGCCTGAGTAACAGCAAGTTCTTTCTATGAAACATGATGAAGTAGAGAAACAGTGTGGGATGTGTCTGCTGATTGTGTTCATTTTCTGCAGGCTACTGGGGCCATAGAAAGAGGCTAGCAGGTGGCTTAGCTATAGCATCTGCTCTTCTTCTCACCTCTTAGCTGTGTGGTCTCAACTAAGCCACTTAGTCTCCAAGCACAAGTTGTGAGATTTCAAGTGATAGCGTGGACATAGTTTGTAGACTGAGCTGCAAGGGTTTCTGTGGGGGAGAGAATCTATGGAAGGGACTTACTTTGGAAGGGACTCCAGCTACCATCCAGATTAGCCAAGGGAAAATTAGCAATAGAGCCCCAGGCTCATAATTTCATGTTGTAATATTAACACATTCCATAAAAGATTAATATCTTGTTGAGATGGGAGTGGAGCTTTGTCCTCAACCCACCCAGCACACACATGCTTTACTCATGGGAACGCCTAGAGCCTGCTTACAATTCTGATTGGCACCTAACCCTTTGGCAGCTGTTTCCAAAGCTTTATAACTTTCAGGATTTTTTTTCCACAAGCTAAAATGATTGGCTAAAATGATTATCTATGTATCCCAAGAGTTCATCCCCATCCTGTGGCTTATAAACACTTCGACATAAACAAGTCCATGCTAAAATATAAGAGTTGAGTGGAATTTAAATAACATTTGCATGAAATACACATACTCTTCCTTGAGTACATAATGAACAACTAAAAGCTCCGTTGTATCAATGAGAAAAATTATAGATCATCTTCCAGGTTGGACAGAGAGAACTGGATCTCAATAGGGGGGACATCACTGAAATGGGCAATCTCTCATAGGTATGAAGATTTTCACTTAGTGTATAATATGCATACAGGTGTCTAAGGTATACAATGTGGTCTGATGTGGCAACACACACCTGTAATCCCAGACTCAGGAGGCTGAGGCAGGAGAATCATCGTGAGTTCATAGCCAGCCTGGGCTACAAGGTGAGTTCAGGGCCAGCCTGAACTACATAGTGAGACTCTGTCCTAAAAAAAAAACAAACAAGAGATATGCCATGTGGACTACTGTAAGGCAACCTGGCATGTAACATATTATGGAATATAGACTGTAATTGATGCTAGAGCAGTGCACCTGTTAGATGTAGGTAACCCAGACGTACACTTAATTCTCCAGCTTTCGTGGATTCTCCTCCTCCTCCCTCTTCTCCCCCTGTCTTTTTCTCTCCCTCCTCCTTTCCTCTTCCTATTCCTTCTTTTACTTCCTCTTCTCCTACCTCTTCTTTCTCCTCCTCCTCCTCCTTCTTCACTTCCTCTTCAGTCTCATCCAAGAAAGGTCTTGCTCAGTTGCCTAGGCTGCTGTGAATTGGGATCCTCCCACCTCAACCTCCCAGTAGCTTCAATTACAGCCCTGTGCCATCACACTTGGCTACGAGATTCCTCCTTCAGTATCAACAAGGCTGTTGAATCTTGAATACAACAACAATTTATTCTTCCAGTGGTTTTCTTCTCCATATCACTTCCCTAAAGCTTTAAAGATGCCAATGTGCTCCCCGACTCTACCCCTTTGCCAGTTACCCCTGCCAGAGAGTTTGGCAGGGGACTGTTCTAGTGCCTGACATCACTCCTCCACTGCTTCCTCTGCCTCTTTTTTTTACCACACTGAGGGCCTCATAATCACACCTAAGGTTGATCTGTGAGCATTTTAAAGAAATAGCTATCAATTATGTTTATAATTTAAAAGCCAAGAAATACCACAATGCAAGGTGTTAAAATGAGTAATCCCCACACTCCTATCTTCTCTCAATTTCTCTCTCCCGTGTTTATATTAATATATTATGTATAGATGTAATCATGTGTTCATATACACCTATTAGTTTACCATGATATGTGACTAATATTTTGCTTCTTTATTTCCCACTGGTACCACCTAACTCTTATCCTGTGTACCTTTCCTGTCCCTTCATCTTCTCAACAGAGTTGTATTTAATCCTATTGTAATACTGAGCAGTGACACTATTGTGGATATATGAATGTTATTTGCATTTGAGCTCCAGACTGAATGCTTATATCCTCCTGATAGTCACATATTAAATATCTTAACATCCAACTCAATGTAATTGGAAGGGGGGAACTTTGGGACAGATTGGGTCATGAGGGCAGTGCCCTCATGATGGCATTAATGCCCTTATAAGATATTCCCCAGATAGCAAACTCTTTCTTTCTATGTGAAGACGTAGTCAAAGGACGGTCCTCTGTGGGCCAGCAGGCAGGTTCTCACTGAGGCTAGATCTACTGGTGCCTTGATCCCAGACTCCTCAGCCTCTAGATGTGGAATCGGTCCACTGTTTTTAAGCCACCTAGTTTATGATAGCTTGTTATAGACTAAAACAATTATTGTCTTTTTTTCTTTTAAACATACTTGCTTTGTTTCCCTGAAGCCAGTAACTGTTTATCTTGTTTTGTTTTCAAGTAATTATCACTCTCAGCCTTAAGCCCTCTGCCAGTTATCTAAATCCTCTCATGGTCTTTATGTTAACAAACTCTCACCTACAGAAGATTGTAGAATCTTCTGAACTACTCCAGCGTGGACCTGTAAGTCCTTGTATACCCAGTGCAGTTGTCATGTTGTGAGCTCCCTTTCCTGTCTCTGCTACAGACTGCTTTTGTCTCCCTAAGACTCACAGACTGAACTCCTAATCCCTACTGCATTGGTTTCAGAGGGAAGATCTCTAGGGAGGTGATTGCCCCTGGGAGGCTCTGCTCACATGAATTGGATTAGAGCCCGTCTCAGTCACTTTCCTTATCTCTGGGACAAAAGGCCAGACATATGCAACTGGAAAGAGGCGAGCTTTATTTTAACTAAGATTTTTAGTGCATTCTTGAGTGGCTCCAAGACAAGAGGTTAGGGAGGAAGGAAACAGGCGGAGAAAATGTGCTCACCTCATGGCAGCCAGGAATCAGAGAGAGTGCAGGGAAGGGCCGGGAAGGCAGATACTCCTTTCTCAGTCAGGCTTCAGTGATCACCTCTTCCCACTAGGATTCTACCTCCCAAAGTGTCTTAGCTACTTTACTCTCATTGCTAGAACAAATACCTGATGCACAAGCTTAGGGATGTAAAGGTTTTATTTAGTTCACAGTTACTGGAGGTTTCATAATTTAAAACAGCCTGAATTATATAGCAAGACTCGAGGCTACACAGCTGTATCCAGGATGGTTCGCTCCATACTTCCAGGAAACAGCCACCGGGGGACGGGGGAGAGGGGGATCCTCTGACAGTGCGTGCTGTCAGTTTAATGGTTTGCACCTCTCTTGGCCATGCCCCTCAAGCCCCGCCCTCATCCTTTGGCCCCACCCCTTGAGCCATGCTTGATAGCCCCATGACTTACACGAGGCTTTGGGGGGACAACTAGATACAAACCACAACAGCAGGTGAGTGACAACACACCCATGAAACAATTACCATCCCAGCACATGAGGCCTTGGAGGCTGTTTTAGGTGGTCCATAACAGGGCCTGTCTGAAAGAGGTCCAAAAGTCCATGCTTCTCCTTTATAGAAGAGAACATGGCAAGAAGATGCTGCAGGTTAATAAACAGGATCTTGACAGATGCCAACTTTGCTAGTGCCATCGTTATGAACTTCCCAATTTTCAGAACTATGAGAAATAAATTTTGTGCATTTATAAGCTACCCAATTTATGGTATTTTGGTATAGCACTCCCACTAGACTCAGTTACCTCAGGAATTCTCTTCTCTAGCCTTAAGTGTATTGCTGATCTCCTAGGTCTGATGTCTACATCTTGTTAAATTTAGATGCTCATCAATTTTCTGGATTTAGTTACTTGTCATAACTTCCTGAGGAAGAGTACACAAAATATAATCTTATTGAAACTGTGTCTAAAATGTCTTCACTTTGCCCTCAGTTCCCATTCACTTGGATAGGTATAGTTTCTGGGATGAAGGCAGCTATTTTCTTCAGAATGCTGAAGGCATTTTTCCATGTCTTTTAGAATTCCTCTGGTGGTTTCAGGGCCATCCTGATGTCATATCTCTCTGTACAACCTTTTCTCCTCTACTCTGAAGGCATTTAAAGATTTGTTTTGTTGCTGGGGCTCTAAAGTGTCAGCTCGTGCCTTGATACAGATTTCTTTGGTCTGGAAACTCATATCCTTCAATTGAATGAAATTTGTTTTATCTTTTTAATGATGTTTTCTTGAAACTTTCCTTGCGCACTTTTGCAAAGTTCCTACTCTTTGAGTGCTAGGTGTTCTGAGCTGACTCTGTGAGTAATGTCTATGTCTTTCTTTTGGTTTCGTGTCTCTGCATCATTATATTTTCTGAAAATTTGGTGAAACTTATCCTTCATGTTTTTTAAATTTTTATATCATTTTTACTTATGACTGATCTTCGTGTGCTTCCTCTCAATACTTTTTTCTATAGGAACTCATGGTCTTGTTCCAGTAATATATTGTCCTCTCACAGCTAAAAAAAAAAAAAAAAAAAAATCAAATATTTTCAATTGTCTGGTGCCTGTGTAATCTTGTTTCCCGCAGATTGTTTTAATTTTTGTGTGCATCTTTTCTCACCTATTGTGTTCATGTGAGACTTCCTCCTGGCATCTATCACGAACTTGGTGCTCTTCATATGTGACGGTGACAACAAATGCCAATGGAAGGTTCTAAGCTAGTGTGCAAGCTGTGAGCAGCAAGGCTTCTTTTAGAGAGAATTAGCATGGCTGAGGCTCTCTCGTTTACCCCACTATCCCACTCTATGCCGTGCCCTTCGTCCTCTTGCTTTGATGGCTTTCTCACCCACCTTCTCTCAGCTCCTGCCAGCACAACACAGAGGCAGTAGCCTCGCTGCACTAACAGCTTCCTAGATAGATCTTTCAACAAATTTTCCTGTTTGTTATCAGCTGCTGCCTCCTCGCCCACTTCCATGATGACACCAATTTCTAACCTTCCAGGGAGTTCTTCAGTATAACTCCAGCTACTTCTTGGTTTTGCTTTGGGTGGGTTTTTCATTTATTTCCCACATTCTCAGGTCAGCTAAGTCAGTGATCTCTCATCCAGCTGGTACCCACCTTTCAAAATTTCTCTTGGTCTCCTCTACTGTTCTCTTTGTTGTTGTAAGTTTAAAAAAAATTTTTTTAGACTCTTTCCTATTACTTTACAGAAGTTTCAGAGAAAGGTGAAAGTAGATATGTGCAGCCAATCCACTGCTTTGCTCGAAGAAATCTGTAATGATTAGAGAAAACATTTTTGAGGATCTGATATAAGTGGTGCACAGCTCCAAGGAGTTCTAGCAGTGTCACACTGAAGACCACTCCCCAATATCTGGATACCATGAGCCAGTTAAGCTCAACAGTCCAGGGAGCTCCAGACACCTCTTTCCAGTTTGAATCCTGACCTCAAACTCACTTTCAAGCCTCAGAAAGAAGAGTGCTTGTTTCCAAAGACTTCCTCTTACCCTGCTTCAAGATGACCAAGTGTGCACCAGTCTTCAGGGAAAGTCTCCACTCTTCACCAGGGGTGTGATCTTGCTGTTGGATCCAGACAAAGTGGCTGCAGTACTCTGTAGATTCTTCTCACTGGCCAAGTCTCTGATTCTATCATGCCACATGCAGGGCATCAAAATTCATATCCAGGTAATTCTGAGGTCATTCCATTCCAGAATACATTCACAGTCTTGTTTTTAGTACAACTGAAGGAAAACTGAAGCCAGCGCTCCTCCTGTCATTGTTCACAGGTCCAGGGTCCTGTAAGCAGATACTCTGATGTATCTCAGCAAAATGAAGCAGTTTCCATGAACAATCTAGTCTAAATCCACACGTTAAAAAATTCGCAATTTTGTTCAGTTTTGCTAGGCACATATTTTAGACCATTAAATGGATTATTCAATTGCTCAGTCTGCACCTGAGTTGAAGTTTATCATGAATTCTCAGTTCTCTGAAACACAATGAGTGGCTATGGTAGGTTAAATGCCAGACCAAGGCCCTGGTTTGAAAATAGTGACGCTAACATCTTGCCACTTATTGCACGAGCTATGGCTTAAGCACCGGGTGCCTATACCTTACAAAGTCCTGCCAGTTCTGCTTTGAGTAACACTGGGGATTTATGGCCCTTTTCTGATCCTCTGCTTGGTCAAAGGAAACAGTGCCACTATCCCTGAACAGTTCTGATCAGAGAAACGGTAAGTTGCTACTCGAGAATTGTGTTCTCTTGAAATTCAATAGTGAAGATGTGTTCTAGAAAGATAATCATGTGTGATTGCTGGCATTTGATTTTTTTAACTTATAAACAGAATAACTCCATATGATTCACCACAATAGTGAAAAAAAGTGCCTGCAGTCAGGAGGCTCCGTTTTGAAGCCTGGCTGTACTGCTCAGTGGCTGTCAGTTTTAGGAGGTCACTGAATACAGATCTGGGGGTATTTTCAGATGAAGTCTGGTAAGCCTACCACATTGGGTTATAGTGCAAATTAAATGAACGATAGGAGCTGCTGACTTCAATACAAGGCCACTGGACTAATTAACAGAGATCTTGTTCATTTATTGTTTTATTTAATCTTCACAACAATGCTGTGAGGCAGATACAGAAAATAGTCTATTCTTGAATTTTAGAAAGAAGAAAACTGATGTTCATAAACTCTAAATGCTTCACACAGGAGCAAGAAAACAGAAATAGAACAGAGAGCTCTTGATTTTGGTCTGGTGAGTGCTTCTTTTCTTTCATATTATCCTTTTTTCTGGTCAACAGAGCATTACAAAAATAAAACCTAAGGAGCTGGGGAGATAGCTCTGTGGCACAAGTGCCTGCCTGGAAAGTGCAAGGTCGTGAGTTCGATCCCCAGTTCTACCAAAAAATAAAATAAAATGTAAAAAATAAAACCTATGGGAGTTAACTAAGCTCCAAGAATCCTAGTGCAATAAGACACATGACATCAAACCAAACATTCTTGAATCTTTTTTTTAAGATGATGATGCAATGATTGACAATGTAACTGATGCTCTACTATATTTTCATTTAGTTAATCCCTACATGGGCCCAGCAGGATGGCTCAGTGTTCTAAAACGCCTGCTTAGGAAAGCTTGGGTGGCTGCAGGGACCACGGTTTGATCCCCGGCACCACATGCTGAGCCAGCCCTGCCCTCAGGGCAGACTGAGCCAGCCATAAAAATAAACAAACAAAAGTTCTGAAACAAGAAAAAAAAATAAAATAAAATAAAAAATTCTTTAAAAAAGAGTACAAAATACATAAAATATATTTTTAAATCCCTAATAAAACTTTATTTTAAAAATCCCTACATTTCCACTAATGAAGTACTAAGGTTGGAGTGCAGACCGAGACTGGGCATAGTGATGCATATTTGTAATCCCAGTACTGGGGAGGCTGAAATCAGGAAGATCACTAGGAGGCCAAGCTGCAAAGTGAGACCCTATGCCAAATACATTAAAAAAAAAAAAAAAAAAAAAAAAAAACTGGGGCACAGAGTGATTTGGTAAGTTACCAAAAGTTGCACGCCTTCTCCCATTTGTACATAGTCTCATGGTAATCATACTGAGTCAATTTTCATGGAATGGAAGATGGACCTGAATTTTCTGTTCAAAATCTAATGGGAACATAAAGGCTTGGCTTGAAATTGAATGTTCTCTGAAGGTCATACCAATACAATTTAACAGAGAAGAGTTCAGGAAGCCTGCCTTTCCCTGGTTTGGCTCTATAACCCTAGGCCTATCACTTAACAATCCTGAGCTTTTATCTTTCTTTATACAATACAAACTTGCCTTCTTTAAGAAGAGAGCCCATCATTTAGAAGGTTATATTACTCTACCAAATGCACTCCACTGTCACCGGGGAGTTACTTTTGGACAGTTTGGGCTTCTGTAGGAGGGCACTGTGTGCCTGGAGCCCACTGCCAGCAGCTGTTACCAGAGCATTACAGGTAACTCTTGAATTTTAGAAAGAAGAAAACTGAAGAAAAATTCAGGCGGAGTTGGTCAGTGTCAAGCGCTGACACAGAGAAAGTTAGGGAAGGATTCTAAGTATATGTTCTTCCTATTACCTTTGAGGAGTGATTAATAGAGTCCAAGAAAGCAATCCCAAGTAGAAGTCCCCATCAGTTTACAGCTCCAGAGACAGGTCTGTTTCCAAACACCTGGATGGATACACACACACACACACACACACACACACACACACACACACACATGCACGCACATACCTCCTACCACAGGTTTTCAGTGAACATCCTGCCTCAAGTTCAAATCAGAAGATGTCAGACTGGTTTTTATTACAGTGAGAGAGCATATTGGTGCAACTGGGACTCGAACAACACATCCCCGTAGCACCTGGGCCTCTTCCTGGATGCTGGAACCATGTAGTTGTGTTCTGGAGAGAAAACTGAAGGCCCCATATAAGAAGTCCATCGTGCTTGTCCCTTGATGTTTTCTATATCCAGAGAAATTGGATCTGCCAACACAGGTATCTTTCCTTGGTATCCACTTCCCGATAGGGCTTATTTGGCAGCTGACACCTTACATATCTCTCCTTGAGCTCCTGCATCACCTTCTCCTTTCTTCCTACATTCCTCGACTGCTCCTGCTCGTAGCACAGCCTGTCATCATGGGCATGGCCCTCTCACCCATTGTGGCGGTCTCTTTCCTGCTTCTATCTGCAACCATACAACTCTGCGTGAGCACACTGCTCCTATAGGCACAGCATCCTGGTCACAGACCATGTTGCTTCTTACAACCCATGAGGCAGGGAATAAGGTAAAATTTCCATCCCCAGTTGTGGCTCTGGAGATTGAAGGGGTGCCACCTGACTTCTGCCACTTCCTTAGCAGTGCTAAGGCAGCACTGCCCATGTTACACCTCTTTGTCTCAAATCCTTAATCCTGGGAAAGGGTGAATATCAGCAGAGGTTCTCATCGCTTTAACATGATCTTACATTCTCTTGGACAAAGTTACTATAAGCATAGATGGATTGAACTTTCTCCTAATTCCTTGTGCTGTTTATTGTGGTTTATGTGAGGTCAGTGAATATTCATATTTCTCCTTTAGGATCTGCCAGTTCTCTCATTATTGCTAAATGTCTTTTCTTTCAGTTTGGTTCAGAGATTTGCAGTCCTTCTAATGATGGTAGATGTTAATCAAAATAAACCAAAAGCACTGTGAGCTCCTGAAGTGATTTATGAATCACTCAAGAAAAAGAAAAGTACGTTCTGACCCATTTTAGAGAAAAGAACTGTTATTGTTTGGTTCATTCATTTAACACACGCCTACTGTGTGCACAGCATATGGTGCAACCAACGGGGCTGACAAGAGATATTATCTATCACAAATAGCACTAAGATAAAGTTGGTGGTAATAATAGCTGACAGGGTAAAGTCATTCCCCAAGAAATGCAGAGATCAGGAATATGGGATTTCATGGGGTTATCTCAGTGGTAGAATGCTTGCTTAGCAAGCTGGGAGCTCTGGGTTCAGTTCTCAGCACCAAAAACAAAAAGATAAACCTCAATGACGAATGTGTGATTTCAGAAGATGAAGATACCTATAAAACTGGAGGCATGCAGAAGAAAGATACAGGGCTTCTCAAGAAGGAGAAAATCGACCTGAGTCTCTAAGGGTAGGTAACATTGAAATATGTAGAAACAGAGCAGAAAAGCATGCCATGTGGGAGACAGTCCGCTGGAGAAAGGTCGGGGCATTGGCAGAGAAGAGAGGGGCAAGCGAATGGGGGTAAAGTCGATGTGTTGAGGCTGATCATGAATAGCCTGGAGTGCCAACTATATCCATCAGGTATGGGTAGGTTCTGAAGGTTTTGAATGAAAGAAAAATGAGAAAAACTCAGAGAGAATCTGGGGAGTGAGGAGAGATAGAAAGATCTAAAGCTCTGACTCAGCCACAGAAGATGAATCCATGAGAAATGGATTATACGTCAATAGCCAGTTAATCAGAATACTGGAAATTAAAAAAACGCATGTCCCTAGCTACTCCAGATAAAGGGAAATTTGCTCTAATTGGTGAAGTGTGGGGTAGTGAAAGGTTACATGTCCTGCAAGATGACATCTTTCAGTGAGCTGGAGACACGTGTCTAAGTATCACAATGAATTATGCTCTGAGTTATAAACACCTTCACCTTTCACATACATGTTTTATCTTAAGCAATTATTTGGTCACCAGATGTGAAAAGATGACATTTCATTAAGCAGGAGAGAATTAGCATGCTAAGTAAGGTAGATGAACCCAGGAAGCAGCCCTGTGACAGTTATAATTCAGAGGGTGTTTAGCCATTCTTGTTGTCATCAAGAAGAGCATCTTCAACAGCTCCAAGATAGGAAGAGCATGTAGGGATGCAGCTGCAGCTGTCTCTAGTTTACCTCTTAGATTCCTCTATCTGGCTATAAGTTGAAAGAATTTGGAGGAATCACGATATTTCAAAAAAATGTGACGTATGACGGCATAATGATGTCATGGGGTACTGTTGTTATTTAAAATAACTGAGCACTTTGTGTTTATTATATTTAGACTAGCACTTCCGGTGATTGCCCGTTTTGTTTTGTTTTTGTTGTTGTTGTTGTTTCCACTCCCATCTCATCCCTCTTCTGCTCTGCGTGTTTCTGTCTCTGCCAGAACAATTTTCAACATTAGGCCCTGAGGTGCCGATTCACTCTCTCTTTTAGCCGGGCGTGGTGGCTCACGCCTGTAATCCCAGCACTTGGGAGGCTGAGGCAGGAGGATTGTTGCAAGTTCGAGACCAGCCTGGGCTACAAAAGTGACCTCAAGGTCAGCCTCAACTGCGTAGTGAGACCCTGTCTCAAAAAGACAAAAAAAAAAAAAAATAGATTCCCCAACTAACTGGTTAATCTCCTGCCCTCTCATGACTTTCTCCCTTAATGACGATAGGTAGTAACGTTCTCCACAGATGTCCTACCAACATGGATATTTCTTCCAAATTAGAAGAGTAGGCATCTCTCCAGATCTAAAGAATACATTTATTTTAAGGTACAGTAGAGAGAACACACAGAAATTGAAGTGTGCTTAGTGAGAGGCTCAGGAGCTTGCAGAAATCTGACTTGTGGAGAAAGCCTCAGCCCGGTGCTAATGTGAGCTGTGGCCTTTCTCCTCCAGTGCTGTGTTTCAGCCTTTCCTCTGGTCCTTGTGTGTTAGGGCACGGACTTCTGCATCTCTATATCAACAATCTGTTTATCACTATCCCTTTGCTTTTCCGTCATTTCCTTTCGTTTTCTTTTGGTACAGGGTCTCACTATGCAACTCATACTCATAGTGATCACCCTGTCTCAGCCTCCCCAGCACTAGGATCACAGGTGTGCGCCACCATGCCTGGTTTCAGTAGCCATCATGGTGTGCCCAGGGTTCTGGAGCTGGCACAGCATGTGGTGCTAGGGATCGAACCTGGGTCTTGGCATTTCCTAGGAAGGCACTTAGACCGCTTAGCTTCCTACCCAGTCCTCTATTGTCTTTAAACTCCTGGGTGCTTCTCTGTCTCCGCTGGTCAGGAGCTTTGATCTTAGTGACTCTGATCAAGAACCCAGTTTTCAAGGATTATGAATTCCCTAGTCTTAATTCACTAAGAACACTGTTAAATGAATTCTCAAAACATATTCACAGGATTGGACCTATCACTGTCAGGTGCTACATGGCCCTTTTAAGAGCTTAGCCACTTTCTTATACACCCCACAAGATGTTTAAACTCATGTCACAGCACCAGAAACTTACCTCTACTGCCATGTTGTTATTTTTCCTCTCTAATGCACTTGTTTGTCTATGGAAGTGTAAGACTGAAAACAGCTTAGGCTACAACAACAAAATACCATCAACTAGGCATCTGGATTTAATATCTACTTCATATGGTGATAGAGATTGAAAGTTTCAAATCAAAGTACCTGCAGAATTAGGTCCTTGGTGAGGGCCCACTCCCTGGTTTACAGTCATTGGCCCTGCTGTCATATTCTCATGGGAATGAAAGAGAGCAATGTGGCTTTCTGAGCTCTTCTGACCAAGACACAAATCCCAAATAACCCTTGTGGCCTGATTATCTTCCAAAGGCCCCATCTTGTAATGCCACTGCATTGGAGGTTAAGACTTCAAAATATAGCTTTGGGAGTTACATTGGTTAAACCTTTCCAGAAAAACAGAATCAGTAAAAAACTATACGTATGTGAGAGATTTCCAGAACCAGAGGCGGGAGAATCCTCAGTAGCCTTCTAAATACTGGAGAGCTAGAGGATTCCATCGCTGCTCCACACAAGATGAAAGCCACAGAACAAGTAGGCCATGGTCAAGACCTGGACTCTCCCTGCAGAGTGGCTGTGAACCTGTGTGAGAAGACCGAAGAAAGTGGAGATCCATGTCTGAAAGCAATGACAGCAAAAGATGAAGCACAAGAGTGGAGCTCTGGAGCAAGCACACAACCCTCTTGTGTTTCCCTTTGATATACTATCTGTAGGCCACAGGCCTACTGGGTGGCACCACCCACAACTGATGTCAGCCTTTCCCCCCACCCAATTTGCTGGCCTACCTGCTAATCATCTCCATAGACACACCCAGACCTGTGCTTTATTGCTCTTTTTGGCATCACTTAATCCAGTCACGTTGTCATATCGTAATGAATGGTCATAGAGTTGTATGACAGTCAGCCCATTGCACTTCACAAACCTTCTTCTAGACTTCGTAAAGTTAGAATATTTCACTCAAGACTTCAATAGAGGCTGAGGCTTATGAGATTAGTCTCCAGAGTAGGGTAACACCAGTATATTTTACATCTAGCAAGTATTGATTGCTGGAAAAGTTAGAAATTCCGAAGATATGGTAGGGATGTCAGTAATGTTGAAGGAAGTTGGAGCTTTTTGTTATATTAGGATCTTTAATAGCAAACAACAGAAACATTCTTTAGAACTTAAAGAGAGCAAGAGAAAAAAGCATGAAAGGTGAAGAACATACTAGAAGGAGCAGTAGCTTCTTTTAAAATCAAAAGCTGTGCAAAGATGCCAAACAGACTCGTAAAGGGCCAAAGCCAAGGGCACCCCCGGGGATCCAGGAAGGAAGCAGTTACAGGAGAAATGAGCTTCATCTTTTTTCTTTTCTAACTGCAAGTGGTTCCAAATGCTAGCAGAGAATCCAGTTGGGACATTGTGGTTGAGGGCCCAATCAACAAACAAAATTGCAAAGTTCTTTGAGACTATCAAACTGGTTATCCCACTTCCCCTTCCAATGATTAAAATCCACTTGTTGGGCCCACCAAGTAGCTCAGCAGATTAAAGCACCTGCAAGCATGTGCAGGGTCCAGGGGTTGGATCCCCGGACCTGCCATGCTGGCCCCACCCCTGGGAGTGCGCTGAGACAACAATTGAGACTGGGTGTGATGGCATATGCTTGTAATCCCAGCTCTTGGGAGGCTGTAAACAGGTGGATCACTATGAGTTTGATCTAATAGTGACACCTCGAACACCTTGTAGATCCTTCCCTAAAAATATACTAATACTAATACTAATAATAATAATAATATGCAGTTTCCCATTCTATGTTCTCCTCCATCTACTGACACCAGCTTGATCCAGAAGATTCCTTTCATACTACCTTTCAAAAAAGTAATACCCTTGGGCTGGCCAAGTAGCTCAGTGGATTAAAGTGCCTGCAAGCAGGCTCCAGGGATGCAGGGGTTCAATCCCTTGGTCTGCTGTGCTGGCCCCACCCCTGGAGCAGGTTGAGACAGCAATTGAAATTGGGCATGGTGGTGCACACCTGTAATCCCAAGTCTTGAGAGGCTGTAAACAGGTGGATCACTATGAGTCCAACCTAGTAGCGAGAATCCCCTGAACACCCTGTCCCTTTGAATCCTTCCCTAAAAATAAATAAATAAATAGCAACACCCTCCTATCTAATCTCTGCATTAACCTGTGGAAGTTTAACTCCTTCTAGCTCCCAACCTTTGTGTTGTCCTTTTTTTTTTATCTTTTTTTTTTGCTTTTATACCAGGCATCAAATTCCAGACCTTGCACTTGCCAGGCAGGTGCTTATGCCACTGAGCTATGTCCCTGGCCCCGCTTTTTCATTTTTCTTCAGTACATGTGTGCAGCACATCATGTCCCTTGATTCCCATTCCCATCCACCCACTGCTTCCCTCCACCTCTGATCCTCTCCCCTTGGAGAAAGATCTCACTATGTTCTGTCATCTTTTATTTTGCCCATAAGAAAATGGCCAGGTGAGGTTCCAGCCCAGACCCAAACCGCACCGCTGGGAGCTGAGCCTGCGCGCCCGCCGCAGGTAAGCTCCCTGCGCCCCTCTGCCCCGCCTCTGCGTTCCCGCGACTAACTTCCTGTTCCAGCCCAGACCCAAACCGCACCACTGGGAGCTGAGCACGTGCGCCAGCTGGGTCAGGATCCTTGGCCTGCCTTTCCTTTCCCCGCCACCCCCCCTTTTTTTTTTGAACCCCTCCAGCCCAAGCTCCAGCACCGAACTCATCAAATAGCCCGTTTGGCAACCGATCTGG
>PVJA010041947.1:0-17611 GCA_004027025.1 Myocastor coypus | reverse complement strand
TATATATATATATATATATATATTACAAATCTTAACATGAAATATTGAAAAGTTATTTTTAGTTTATTCCTCATCTTTGTGTGTGTGGGATGGGCAGACTGATGTTATCTAAGCATACATCATGTCTTCCTCTAGTTAATCAAATCCCATTATCCATTCCTGGAAAGCTTGATGTATTCTATATGTTGGTTAGGCTGCTTAGAACTTCGTGGCTATATAGAATTTCTGTAGAAAGTGATTTTTCTTTACTGGTTTGACATGATGGTAGGAGCTTGGTTTAAGGAATGTGAAAACTCATTGGGGTTTATTGTATAGTGCAGCAGAAGAAAGTAAAAATTATACAAGTGAGGATAAGAGGGGCAGATGCAACTACCAAGCCTGCGCTCATACCAATAATGTTTTACAAGAATGAGTCAATGCATAAAGGAGGCCGGAGCCAAGTGTTCACCCTCTTGTACCTATCACTATAGATCATGACAGAGAATGGAAGGAAAGCAAGCCTCCCTCTAGCTAGGTGGAAAAAGAGGTGGAAGTTATGGAGACAGATGCTAAAGGGAAGGCACTTGAACTTAGCTAAGATTTCAGTGGGCATGGGTTTTAGAAGAAACCATTCATGTCACAAGTACAGTAAGAAGCTATGCAGGGGCCGGGGTGGAGCATATGCCTAGTAGAAATAAAGCTGAGTAGGTAATTTCCATCCTTCATTTGAAGGTATATTCTATTCTTAGCTCTTTGTGAGAATTAGAAATGCATGTATCACTTAGCATGCTAGAAAAATGACAAAAACCTGGGACATGTGAAGTTTAAAAACCGGTTCCCTTGATGGAGACCCATGATGTCCAACCTTAGCAACTCTTTAACCTTGAGTTCTGGTCACTGTGGCAAGATGGGTCCAAACTTGTTATTCCTTGTGAATTCCTACTTGACTCATTTCTTTATTCATAGGAGAGGCCAAATTCAGGAAAACCACGTGTAAGCCTAGATCTAATACTTCTGTGGCAATGATGCCTACATGTTTGAATTTCTCAGAAACAATTATCCTAGAACAGGTCTAGCCCCCAGTTTATATCAGCTCTGCCAAACTTGAAGTGGAGAGTGGTCTCCTTGAGCAAGGCAGGAGCAGGATTAAATTAAGAAGCCCTTGCTTACAACTTACGATTTGTGTCAGTGTACTTTCATCTCCTCTGGTGCCAATATTCTATCCATTTTTCTACTTAGTTATCTTTTACTTTTCTTTTATTACTACTACAGACAGCTACTTCTCTATATTATTCATAGAAGATTCTGGAATCCAGCAGCATATGGTGGTGTATGCCTGTAATCCAAGGATTGTGGAAGCTGAGACAGAAGGGCTACATAGAAAGCTTCCCCCAAAATCCAGAGCAAAACAGACTCAGGATCCCTTCAGTGAAACCTTTGAATCCTCTCTATCGTGCAAGTTGAACAGCTATGTCTTGGTGTGAAAGGTGTTGTGCTGGTAGTACTGAATGTTCTGTTTCAATTCTGTGTCATTTGTGAGCAAATGCTCTGGCTGTGGTCAGCTTTAGTTGTGGCAAGTTGACCCCGGAAGGATTTGTAGCACGAGCACAGAAGGGGTTCCTCTGCAATTTCTCACAGCTGACCCCTGACCCCACGTCTAAGGTGCACTGACCTGGGGGCACGAAGTGAAGCTTTGCATGGCACTGGATGGCCAGGCCGCACCTCCCCACACAGTCACTCTTCCTTCTCTGCATGTCACTGTGCAGGCTGCTCCCTTAGAATTTCTGCAGAGTGAGGACTGTGTTCTTTTGTGCAGGCCTCAGAGAGCTTACCTGTGTGTGAAGTGGAGGATCTGTGAAAAGGAGCCAAATCCAAGGCTCTGGGGTCTAGGTCTCCTGCCTTGATTTGATGCATAACTTTGGCACTCAGGAGTCCTCCAGGGCACATTTCCTAGCGACAGATGCAGTTCATTGCCCCTTTATTGCCCCTTGGATGAGTGTTCACACTCACAGCGGTTCTTTCCTGGACTGCGGTGGGAAAAGTAATATGCCTATCCCGAGAAGCTCCTGCCCACTGGCGTGCACGTCTCTCTCGGTTCTCTGCGACAAAGATGAACTTTTGCTCTAGGATACATGTGCATGACAAATTATTCTACTGTGACTGAAATTGAAAACACAGGAAATTGGTGAGAGTGCACCCCCTAGGAAAAAAAGACTGCTGCCCCGCTTGTCCTCAGGCTATGTCCAGGTCAGTTTGCCTGAAGAGGCTCTTGGTACAACAACATCTGTCCTTCTTTTTCGCACTCTCTCTGACCTTTATTTTAAGTATTCTGTGGCATGTGTAGATGTGTTTTTATTGCAGACTGCTTCAAATCCATTTGGATATGGATGCTATACAAATTATAAATAAATAAATACAAGATAAAGAGAGGATTTCTTCCCTTGCCAGCTTGTTGCTGAAAAGGCAGCAAGTTTGCACTTGCGTGACTCCGCTGCTGTTGTTGCTTTTGCTGGGTCCCATGCAGGCAGCCAACAGGAGTGAAAACAAAATCTGTCCCTTTCAGCACCACCCGCTCCTTTCCTGAGCCTAGAGGAAGAGGTGGCAAGCATCATTTACCAATCAACAGCCAGATAGCCTTTCCTTTACTGAGTCTCACGTCTTTAATAAATTTTATGGAGTTGGGGAGCCACAGTGGTGCACAAGGGGAGCACCAGTCCACCTACTGTTACAGAACATCGGCTGCCCGTTCCTTGCCACGCTGTACGCCCGCAGCCTCTGGCTTCCTCTACCATCCCACCCGTCGCTGTCCTGGAGGAACCCTTTTCTCATGAGAATACATTCCTCAATCCTCTGTTTATTCTACCCATGACCTTCTCAGCATATGCTGAGTGAAATCCAGGCTTCCTTTCCGCTTTATTTCCAGGAGGGACCTACTGATTGCTTTGATACTAGCTTACTCCTAATCTGCGTTGCTCTCTCTTTAGAATCGTTCTTCTATCTCTGAAACCCCAAAACTGACATCTCTTTCTATTTTGAGCAGAGGACATTAAACCCAACATTCTGGACGACTCCCATTTTTGTTAAGTTGATTTCTTTCTTTTGTCTCTGTTTCAGTTCTCTTCTTGCACACCCAGAGACATCCAGCTCAGTCTGGCACATGCCTTGTCACTCTTCTCTGTCCCAGTACTTCATCCCTATTGATTTGGTTCTTCTTTTGATAAATCTTCATTTTCTTCTTATCTTTGACTCTCACTTTTATATTTTCAAACATATCAGTAAGAGTCTTCATACTACCTTGTTTCCACTATAGGTCACTTTCCTCTTGCCACTGTTTAAAAAATCACTGTTGCAGCCCCCCCCCATCCTTATTCCACCCTCATACAATTCCTAGTCCTACTAACTCTGGATAAATGATCTCCTTCAACACGAGTCATGGCTTGAAAATCTAAGCGACTGCTTCCCTCCCTACAGACCGTGGTATACTTTACTGTCCCACACTCTGTGCTTGAGTTCCATATAATCTTTTTGGTCCCTTTACCTCTAGAATGGTTAGTAATAAAGTAAAATAAAGTGGTTCTTTTTTCATTCCATATGCTTCTTCCCTCAGGCTGTCTTTGGCGTGAGATATGTTTCTGAGTCCCAAGAGTTATTGGGTAGCTCTTCCTAGAGATCCCTTTACAATCTCAGACTCCCTTGTCCTCTGCGCAGTTCTCAGGTTGAACCCAGCCACTTCTCTTACCTTCTTCCCAGCCTGAGAAGTCTGAGTGTTTTATTTGAGAGTTGCTCCTTCCGTATTTCGCACATCTATCAGCTGACAGATATTGTCAGTTATTCCTCAGGAGAATGTCTTGCATTCTTTTCTTTTTTTCTAGTCTCACTATCAACCTCTGTTTCAGACAGCCTTGCCTCTCCCACATTGTCCCTTAAATGTCATGGATATTTGTAGGACAGTGTTCACCTGGAACCTCAACCAGGGACAAAGATTACTATCATTTCCAGTCCTCTTACCTTGCAATGCTAGTTTAAACTCTGAGAAGAATCATTAATGCCATGGTCACGAGAGGCCCATCATATTCAGTGATATGCCACTTAACATGCTTAAACTTTTATTTTACTTAGGTTTTGTAGCAAAATTATAGGTTTTTGCTACTCTATTTGCTTAGAGCATTGGGGTTAATCAGGACCTGCTTGGGGTAGGCAAAGATCAAAGATGTAATGCAGGGAGACATTCACGTGAAGGGAGCACCCACGTCGGACAAGGGAAAGGAAGCAGGGGACACTTACCAAGCTGTAAAAACTTAGTCAGAAGTTCCTCAGACAAGAGAAAGCCTTGATTGAACGATTGGAGTATTCCTTCCGAGTAATAAGGTAGTGTTGATGTTACCTTTTAACATTTTAATTTTATAGCAAAGAATAAGCAGGAGGAAAAAAATGATGAAAGACTAAAGGCCTCAGCATGGCAAAGAAGGAAGAGGAGAAGGTGGAGCAGCCGGAGGAGGAAGAAGAGGAAAAGGAGAAGTAGAGGAGAAGGACAAGGAGGAGGAGGACGAGGAAGGGAGGAGGGGGAGGAAGCGGAGAAGCAGGAGGAGGACTAAAGATCGTATACTGTGAAAACGCAAAGAAAATTATGCCAGAGGCTTTGTTGCACCAAAAGCATTGTACGACCTTGGCTCTAGATGATTCTCTGTGGTGTGTATATATTTATAAGTTAGCTTTGCATTGTGGTAGTTTCATAGCCAAAGAGGTTTATCTGAAGCATGATTATTACTAATATATATTTTTAAGTTTATTTCATTAATTTCCAATACATATTAGATGGTCTGTCCATCTGTCTATCTATCTATCTATCTATCTATCTATCTATCTATCTATCTATCTATCTATCCTCATCACACTGATATTTTGGCTTTTGCTTTTCTTTGACTTTCTCACTTTAAGTTAAAGAACCTTGCTAGGTTCCAGAAATGACAAAGAAGCAACATTAAACTTCCAGTGGCATGGGTCAGAAAAAAAAAAAAAAAAAAAGTGAACTACGAAGGAATATAGAAAGTCTCCTTAGATCTTGCTTCAAAACTAAGATTCTTTTATGGAAATTGTGCACAAATGATAAAATTGGCCATTTTAACAGCAAAATTCTGTATCATTTCTAATCTTTTTATTCTCTTTTACATAAACAAAAAATTGAAATTTCTTCTATGGAAATTCTACATGACATAAAATTAGCCATTTTAATCATTTTAATTGAGCAATTTATTGACCTTAATCATATTCACAAAAATGTGCAAATATTTCCGGTGTTTCTAGCACATTTTACCAATCCATTAAAATATTAAAAATGTTAAAAAGTGACTCTTCCCTGCCTCTTGTCCCCACAGCACCCTACTTCCTATGAATGAACTTGCCTATGCTAGATATTTCCTATAAAAATAATCCCACGTTGCTTATCCTAGAGTGTCTAACAAATGCTGTTCTCTTAGCATGTTCTGATAGTGTGTATCTATCAGAGCATACATCAAAACAACTTTTCTGACTGAATCATATTCAAAATCTCACAATTTACTTGTATTTTATTTACTAACAGAGGCAGAGATTGTTGGGTTGCTCTTATATTTAGCTATTAGGAATAACTTAGGGTATGCACCTAGAAATAAAATGGCTGGATTATGTGGTGATTATGTGTTTACTCTTTTGAGAAATAATTTTGCACAGTGGTGACCTGAGCAATGAATGATGGATACACTTCTCTTTATCTCTACCAGCTATTCTTGTTGTCCATTCTTTGTAAACCTGTAGTCATTCTTGTTTGTTCATAGTCAGTAGGATTATTATAGTTTTCATTTGCATTTCTCTAATAACTAATGCTGAGCATCTTTTCAATGTAACTAATCATTGACATGTAATTGTAGGCGAAATACCTATTCATTTCTTATCAACTTCTTATTTGGATTGTCTATCTTTTTCCTGAATCATCCAGATCCAAGTTTTATGACAAACTGAGCCACCTTATCTTTGACAAAGGGACCAACCACATCTATTGGAAGAAAGATAGACTCTTTAATAAATGATGCTAGTAAAACTGGATTTCCACAGGCTGAAGAGTATGTCTATCACCATGCACTGAACTGAAATCAAAGTGGGTCAAATATTTAAGCATTGAAACAAAACCACAAAATTTTCTGGAAGATAAAATGAGCAGATGTGATGAAGACATCGGTGAAAGCAAAGGCTTAAAGACTGCACATGAAGTACTATAGAATACTACAGAGAATCAATGACACGAACCTTGTTTTATTTACAAGTTTCTGCACAGCAAAAGAAATCACCAACAGTGTGAAAACACATTTCATAGAGTGGGAAAAAAATCAATCAGATGTTCCTTAGACAGAAGGCTAATATATAGAGCATATAAATGTTAAAAAAATCAAATCCCCAAATTTAAAGATCAAATAAAAAAATGGCCATCTCAGATAAACTCACACTTCTCAGGTGAGGAGATAGAAATGACAAATAAATATGTGAAAATGTGTCCACTCTCACTGGTCACTTGCGAGAAGCAAATTAAAACAACAGTGGGATTCTGTCTCGCCCCTGAAAGAATAGCTATCATCAAGTAATCAACAAGTAACAAATGCTGGAGGGGCTGTAGGGAAAAAGAACCACTTCTCCACTGTTGGTGGGAGTGAAGATTGGTGCAACCATTGTGGAAATCAATATGGAGATTTCTAAAAAAGAAAGAGGGGGAAAAAAAAAAACCTAGAACTAGAGATTCCATTTGACTCAGCTATTCCTCTATTTTGTATCTTTCTAAAAGAATTAAAAGCATCATACTATGGTGATAACTGTGCACTTATATTTATAGAAGCACAATTTGTAAGATCTAAATCTTTGAAACAATCAACTGATAAGTTGATGAAAAAGTTTTTGTAATACAATGGAGTACTACTTAGTCATAAAGGAGGAAACTTGGCACACTTACAACTAAATGGTTGGACCTTGAGACCATACTCTCAAGTCAAATAAATAGGAGAAAGATGCGTAAGTGTTGCATGTTTCTGTGGTGTGAGAAACTGAAAGTGTAAATAAAAAACATGTAAAATAAGTATTATGAAATAGGAAGAAATTGTTCAGAAGTAAAGTGAAACTGGGAGTGGAAGGGGGGTGGAAGAAAAGGGAAAATGAGAAAAGGAGGATGAAATGGAAACAAAGCTTTGTAAGTAAGGAAGGGAAGAGGAGGAAGGGAGGGCCAGGAAGCAGGGAGAGAAAGAGAATGGGGGAAAAAAGAATCAAGACAGATCACATACACAGCTGGGTAGATAGCTCAGCAATCTAAATGCCTGCCTGGCAAGTGCAAGGACCAAGGTTCAGTCCCCAGTACTGCTTGTCATGTCAATCCCAGATCCTCGGTGAGCTGTGCTTGTCATAGAAAGCAGAGATGGTGGCGCATGCCTATCATCTCAGGGCTGGGGAGGCAGAGACAGGAGGATCACTAGGAGTCTGAGACCCTGCTCTAAGATATATCATAAAAATGTTCAAACTTTTTATGAGGAATGTGATCGTTATGCACATCTAAATGGTACAAATAAGCTTAGTAATACTCTTTTACAAGATGTATAAATATTTCCTCCCATTATGAAAATTGGTGGTTCATTTTTTGCAAAAATCCTTGGATAAGCACACTCTTTAAATTTTAATAAAGTTGTAGTGTTTCTCCCTACACTTTCTTATCTAGGAATACATCTTGAAGTTGATATTCATCAATATTTAATGCTAGGCTCTTTACTGAGATATTTATGGTTTTAGGTCTTATATTTTGGTTATTTTGCTTCTCAATAAATTGTTCCATTTAATGTCAGATATGGATTAAATTTTATGCTTTTGCATTGGAAATTCAATCCTAATATTATGATTTCCCACTGAATGGACATGATGCTTTTACCAAAAGTCAGCTGACCTTTAATGCAGAGGTAATACTTGGACCCTAAATTCTACTCCGTTGGGTTCTATGCCTATTCCTACAGTAGTACCAAACTGTTTTGGTTGATATGGCATTTTATTCAGTTTAAAAAACAAAAGGATCCTCCTGGTACTTTTAATTTTTTTTCCCAAAATTAATAGGAGTATTTTGGAGTTCTTTGCAAATCCTCTGAAAAAAATGTTTTTGAATTTTTATTTATTTTATTTTATGGTTTTTGTTTGTTTTGGAATTTTTTTATGGTGACACTAAATTTGTAGTCTGCTTTGGGTTCTGTTGCCATCTCCAGAGCGTTAGGTACTCGGTGGTGTTGAGGACCACAGCATGTCTGTAGGGCTTTAACCTTTTCTGAAACATTTTGCATCTTGTCTTATTGGATTCCCATAATTGTGGTTAAATATAATCTGAATTATTTTACCGTAAAAATACTATTGCGCTTGAAATTTTTTCTTTTTGTTATTTTTTAATTGCAGGTGCATAAAATATCAGCTTCATTTTTTCTTTTGTATTTATCTTTAGGAAAGTGTCTATAGGATGTTCAGGGTCTCACTACTAGAATGGACTCGTAATGATCCGCCTATTTATAGCCTCCCAAGAGCTGGAATTACAGGCACATGCCACCACACCCAGTCTCAATTGCAATCTCAGCACATCCCAGGGGCAGGGCCGGCGCGCAGGCCTGGGGATTGAACCCCCTGACTCCCATGCCTGCTTGCAGGTACTTTAATCCGCTGAGCTTTTTTTTTTTTTTTTTTTTTTTTAGTGCATGTGTGCAGTCGATAGTGACTGCATTCTTCCCAGGGAGTTGGTAAATGAGCATAACCTGTTTTTATTTCCCATTTCCTTTCCATTTTCTTATTTTCCCCTCTCTCCTCTCTTCATCTGTATGTTTCCTTTCCATTCATAAAATATTCTTTCTGTGTGTTGACTCTGTACTCTATATTCTTTGTTTTGGTATGGTGATTTCTATTTTTATTTATTGATCTATTTTTTTTTCCTGTTGAGACAGAATCTCACTCCACAGTTTAGGTTGGCCTTGAGCTCACGCTGCAGCCCAGGCTTGGTGCAAACCTGCAGCCATCCTGCTGCCTGAGCATCCTAAGGGCTGGGATTACAGGTGAGAGCCCATGTGCCCTGCCAGATTTTAGTTTTAAACTGGTTCTTATTTTTCTGAAGTGATTTCTTTCATTTCCTTTGGGGGATTGGCTTATTTAAGAGTCTTTTATTTACTTTCTTTATATGGTGAATTTTCCAGTTGTCTTACTAATTTTGACTTCATTATTACATTTTAAACAAAGTATTTCTTGTGACTCTAATTCTTTAATAATTTACACAGGCCTATTTTGTGATTGTCTAGCTGCCTATCTATTTCTGGAATGGATGTGTAGAAGCATTGTGAACATTGTGTTTCTGTTAGGTCTACTTGGATGTCTTGTTATTCAAGTTTTCTATTTCCTCCAGCTGTTATATGGATTAATCAAAGTGGTTTTCAAAATTTTCAAACCAACTATTTATTTCAGTTCTGTCGATACTTACTTCACCTGCGTGGACATGTTTACAACTGTGATATATATTTTTCACAAAACAATCCCTTTGTCAGCATAAAATGTTTTTCCTTATCTCTTAGAACACTTTTTGAGTATCATTTAACATAAATATGGCCACTTAAGTTCTTCTTTATTACTTACATAGAATAACTTTTTCCAACCTTTCTTTTCAATTACTTTTGTTTTCAGATCTAAAATGATCCAGAGATATAACCCCCAACTGGCAAATACAAGGTCCTGAGTTCAATTCCCAGTACCAAAAATAAATAAGGTCTAAAGTGAATTTTTTGTAGATACCATGTACTTGGATCATGTTCTTAAATATGTTTTTCCAATATCTGCTATTTCACTGGAAAAAATAATTCATTTATATTTAAAGGCGTTACTGTTACAGAAGGACCTAGGCCATTTAGCTGTATGCTTTCATTTGTCTTAAATATTTTCAGTCCTTCATCTCTTCAATTACTCCTTTTTTGTGTGTAGATGATTTTGTAGTGAAATAGTTGGAAGGTATTCTCACTTTTATAGATAGAGAGATAGATTAGATATAGTTTTTTTGTGACTCTCTTCAAGATTGCATTTAGCATCCTAGATTTACAGCAATCATCTAAGGTTTACACTAATGTAATTTCATAATGTCATATAAATACTGTGGTCCAACACATCTTTGTTTCTTACCCCTTCTTAGGATGCTATTATCATAAATTACAACTTTATCTATTTTTGAGCCAAATACTATTTGAGCCTTAATTACTATTTATGTCATCTTTCCCTTTTCTTTCTTTGTCATTTTCCCCCCTCATCCCGCCTTTTTTTTTTTTTTTTTTTTTTTTTTTTTTTTTTTTTTTTTTTTTTTTTTTTTTTTTTTTTTTTTTTTTTTTTTTTTTTTTTTTTTTTTTTTTTTTTTTTTTTTTTGAGACAGGGCCTTACGGTGCAGTCCATTCAGGTTGACCCAAATTCAGATGCATCCCAGGTTGGCCTCACATTCATGATCGTCTTGCTGCGGCTCCAGAGTGCTGACATTGCTGTATGTACCATCACACCCAACATATTTTTGTCTTTCAAAATCTTCCAGAACATAAACAGAGCTACAAACTAGGAGTATAATAATGCTGGATTTTATATTCACTTATGTATTTACATTTATCAGAGTTTCTTATTTCTTCTGCAGTTGTGGATTACTATCTAGATTCCTTACATTTTAACCTAAAAAAAGAAAGTCTTTATCTTTTTAGAGAAGAACAAATGGAAAGAAACTTCTTGAATCTTTATTTATATATGGAAATTTTTTTTTAAAGTTTTGGAGGTTGATTTTGCAGAACAGAATTCTTGGTTGATAGTTATTTTAGTTTGTTTGTTCATTTATTTATTTATTTGTTTGTTTTCTATTTAGTACAGTGTATCACTACACAGCTCAGACTCGTAGTGATCCTCCTATTTTCGGCCTCCCCAATACTGGGATTACAGGCTTACACCACCATGCTGCATCCTGGTGGCCAGCTCATCACTCCCTCCCGGGGTGAGGCCAGCACTGCATGCAGTACTGGGGATCAAACTGGGGTCCTTGTGCTTGCCTAGGCAGGCGCTTAGACCACAGAGCTGTCTCTACAGCCTGACAGTTATTTTATTTCAGCACTTTGAGTGTCACACTCTGTTCTAGCTTCCACGTATTTGCTGAGAAGTCAATTGGTTAGTATTACTGAAGATAGTCTCTAACAAGTTGCTCTCTTCCTGCTTTTAAGATACTCTCTGTCTTTTGATAGGTTAACTACAGAATCTCAGTGTGGAGATATAAATTTATACTAAAATGAAAAAAATGGTAAGCTTTTTGCAATCATAGATTCATGTCTTTCATTTCATATATTCTCAGCCAGTACTATATTTGTTCAATTTTCTTTTGTCCCATTTCATCTTTTTCTTGTTCTCCAGTAATGCATATATTGATCTGTTTGATAATATCCAGCAGATCTCTCAAGTGGTATTCACATTTCTTTACTCTTTCCTTTCTGGGATGATTTCAATTTTCTTATATTCAAATTCATCAATTTTCTACTGATTTAATAACCCATTAGATGAACCTCTGTAGTGAACCTGACATTTCACTGATTACATAACAGACCTTCCCTAACAAATGATCCAAAATTTGATGCAGACTATATTTCAGCTGTCATCTTTTATCCCACATATTGAGAAATGTTAGTTTGACCTGTAATGTCTTTCTAGAATGGTCATTTCTTTCCTGGACCAAGTTTCTAATTAGGTAAAAAAGAGATGGTCAGCATTTAGATGATCCCTGTTCTGTTAGGACAGACACACAAAACGACTTGTGAAAAAGTGCAGGCAGCAGAATGTGGACTGCTGCTGATTTTATATGAGGAAGATACATGGCTGTGATTCTCATACTGCTGCTGTGCTAGGGGAAGAACCTGTCCTATGCTCTTGGAGTTGTGTGTGTATATTTCTTTAAACGTATTTGGTAGAGGGTCTCACTGTGAAGCTCAGACTCATAGTGATCCTCCTGTTTTCAGCCTCCCCAGCCCTGGGATTACAGGTGTGCACCATCATGCCCAGACTCAGTTACCAGCTCAGTGTGCCTCAGCGTGGGGCCAGCGAGGTATGTGGTACTAGAGATTGAACCATGGTCCCTGTGCTTGCCTGAGCAGGTGCTTAGCCCACTGAGCTATCTCTCTGTCTCTTAGTTGTGTGTGTATTGAATCAACATTCACTTGGTTGCTATAAAACTTAAGCTATTTTTTTGGCATTATGAAAGTTGGCTTGAAAATTCCATACTTGTTTTTTAGTATCTCTACAGGGAAGCAACTGTTTATTCTGCTATGGAATAGTCACTCTGAAATTTAACTACTTTTTCCTTTTGGAAAGCTTTAAGAGAATCCTGTAGCTACAGAACTGGGAACCTTAAGGATCTCATAGTCTGATGCCTTTTGCCCAAGAAGTAAGACTTCTGTGGAACTTCTCTATAGCATCTGCAAAGCATTCTAGACTTTTCACCTGTCATCAGCTGGAAACACACAGATCTTGTTACCTCTTAGTATTTTTGTTTCTAAGTGATAAGCTTTCATTTGAATCAAGAATTTATGGCTTTATAATTTATAGCAATTATGATTCATAGCAAGAGCTTAGCTGAGAGCTAAGAAAAAAAATCCCGTTTCCTCATTCAAAATCACACGATCTTTAGTTAGTCCTCTACATAGCTATACTGAGATATATACAGCTTGATAGGATATAATGTGTCTTTGTTCAACATACAACTAGAATGAATAAATCACACTCTTTAAAGAAAGGCAGGAGAAAGAGATTGTTGTAACAACATAAATGCTTTTTATTATCTAAACAATCCATTTGTCTAGCACAACTAGTCCTAATCGTTGGCCAAGCTGAAAAAAATCTTAGGATGCAGTCGATCATGTGTTAATTGTTGTTGTGCATGGCTGCTTGTGGGACTCAGTTTTAATTAATAATTAAAATTAATGATCAAATTAATTTTTATCAATGCATATACTTTCCTCCCTTGTGTAGCTGACCAACAAAATTTAATTTATCCATTTTGTTACATCTTCAATTCTGTTTGTGTAAATAGAGAGGAATATTGTATAGTGACAGTAAGCCCCTTTTCCATTTTTCAGTTTTCAGCGACAGAAAGGACCTTAAGAGATTACAGAAAATACTTGCTATCCCAAGAGAACATTGGGCACCATGAAAGCTATGGTCTTAAGGTAGACCTGGTGAGATACTCTCTGAAGTCAGAGATTTTTCTGCTTAAAAAAAAAAAACATCAACAATCCAAACTGGATAAATTTTACCGAATTTCTTGAAGCAACTGATTTGGTCTGTTTCAGTTAATGTTTCATGTCTTTTAGAGCACTAAGACTCTATATAGTCTATGGATATAATAAATTTACGTTTTTAGTACAATTGTACTCACACACATGTAGTATATGCATATGTAAACATATGCATACATTGTATATGTAGATGCATTTTTATGAGCTGATTGTATATTGCAAAACAGTTATGTTGCTCAGAAGTTTGTGAAGCAGTAATTTTCAATCTAAGTAATGTTATATTTAAATAGAAAATAGTCAGCTTGGAGGCTTTCTTTCTGACTTGGACAGTGACACGACTGTGGTACTTCCAGCTGGCCTTTCCACACTGAGTGACAATTGTAGGCATCCCCCATGATACTTGATGCTCTCAGAACATAAAGAGAAAGGAAAACAGTGATCTTAGGTCTGCAAAGGAAGGCTATGTATGACCGTGGACAGAGGAAGCAAACAGAAACTCATCTAATTGAAAGGTGGGAGAGTTACAATGTAGCAATGTCAAACTAGGAATAGCATCAGTATCAAATGGAACTCATATTTTTCAGGGTGACTGAAAATATCACTGCAAGATTGTTTCTTCCTCCAAATGTATGCCACTGAGCAAGGTAAGGATTTTCCCTTTGTATCTCCAAAGAGAATTATTTAGTATATAAATTAGAATGTGTTTGGATTAAAGCCATTATGTTCTAAAATGCGAAATACATTCTACATTTTTTCCTAGGTTATCTATGAATTATGGGTATGTGACTGCATCAGCAAAAACACTGTTTGGTAGTCATAAGTATTTGAGTCTTTTTGCTACTAGGGGACTCCCAGCTGCAACCCCTTCACCTTTCTTCACTGGTGTTTAATGTAACAGTTTTATGTACAAAATGAAATAATGTGTCAGGGCTAAAACATTTTAAAATCATCCTTTATTGTTCAAAACTATCTTCAGGTTTAGTGAAAAGATCTTGGAGATTCGGAGTGCTTGGGTTCAGATCTGTATGCTGACCCTTATCATACATTTTTTTTCACATTTCTCTGCTTTTCATAGCATTTTATTCCTTTTTCACACAATGAGGATAGGAACTTCACTTTCTAATCTCTAGGTTGATTCAAAACAATATTAGAAAACCATTTTGAGAGGATGAATTGTATCCAGATGTGGTGGCACACACCTGTAGTCCCAGAACTCGGGAGGCTTAGGAGAGTAGCCTGTGAGTTTTAGGCCAGCCTAGACTACATAATGAGTCTCTGTGTCTAAAATAAGCAAATAAGCAAACAAAGCCAGATAGCTCAGTGGACTAAAGCACCTGCTTAGGCAGAGTGTAGCAGCCAGGGTTCGATTCCTGTAGTGGCATGCCAGCCCTGCCTCCCAGGATGAGAGGGTGATGGAGACAGGGTTTGGTGTCACGTGCCTCTAAACCCAGCATTTGGGAGGCTGAAAACAGGAGAATCACTACGAGTCCAGTCTATGTAGTGAGACCCTGTACACCCTGTAGACCCTGACCTAAAATTCATTAAAAAATAAAAAATAAAGCATTGGAAGTGGCCTAAGTGGCACATTGTAGATGGGGTGATTTCCCAATTAGAGAACAATGTCTTAAGAACATTTTGTTTTGTTTTGTTTTTTTCATAAGAACATTTTTGAACATGACATTTTTAAGTCTTTAAAGAAAAGAGAGCCAAAAGCAGCCATCTTTCAAGGAAAAAAGAAATATTTAACTACTGTTTGCAGCTCAGTTGAAAGTGAAGAATAAAGAGAAGTAGGTAGCTCTTTCTAAGAATATTATTCTAAGTAGGAGCCCAAGTCAACCATCACAACATGTGTGTTTTCCTTTAAATACCTGATTGTTTTTGTTTTTATCACTCACGTGCAAATACTCTATTTCCTAAATTCTTTTGAAATGTTGAAACTTGGTAAATTGTGTTCTCACTTATACTATATAGTTCTGGAGTGACTTCTTCCAACAATGAGTCTAGTTTTGGCTTAAATAATTCTCCATATTGTCTTAACACATTATATCTACTGATAACACTGCACTCTGTGTGCTGATTTAAGACATTTTTACATCTATTTGCCTCACTCACAGTCAAAAACACTTTAGGACAAGAGTTCTGTGTTATTTTTTATGGCAACTGACAATTAAGAATGTTTTGACAAACATTAGCTGAGTAAGTAAATCAATATCAAAGAAGATTACAAAATCGCATATTTTCAAACATAACAACAAATAAGAATTATTTAATAATCATTTTCACCCAAATTGGTGGTGGAGAATAATAAAAAGAGTTTCTTTTTTTCTGGCAAAAGAGCACTGCATTCGGAAGCCAGAAGTCAGTTATTGGGTCTTTGTACTAATTTGGTGTGCAACCCTAGGAAAACCTTTTAAGCTCTGTGCATCTCAGTATCCAAACCAAAAAGACCCAGCATTTCCCACTGCCTCATTTAACAGGAACATCACAGAGGCAGAAATTATAGCAATTATGTGATGACCCTATTAAAAAAATAAGTAAAGGTGTGTTATTATAATGGCTGATGCATCGTGTCAAAGTTTAGCTCAGCAGGGAGCCTGCTCACTTTGTGGTACCCTGAGCTGTGGCACAGGAGGGCACATAGAGGACACGTGGGCAGGGAGTGGCCGCGGGAGGAGAGCAGGCCTGCTCCGTCTTTGCTCTTCCTGCCTTTGCTATCTCCACTGCCTTGTACTGTGCCATGCACCCCTGCCTGAGAACCAGCTGATCACAAACTAAGTTGCCCAAAACTGTGAACTGAATAAACCTTTCCTTCCTTAATTTTGGGTGCTGGGTATTTTGTCTCAGCAACAGAAGTAAGCAAGACAGCTATGTATTCTTGGGAGATTCTTTTGTGTTTGTTCATAGTCACATGAGCATCTCACCTTATTCTCAGAGTGTTCATGGAAAGTTTCCCCAAAATAATTTAATTAATTGAAGATTCATATTTAAAATACATCAGTTCTATAGAGTATACAATTATTTCAAAGGAGAATTATTTCTCATTTATTTTATAATTTAGAATTTTCTGGTAGCACCAATTTCTTACAGCAGTGTGAGGTTTTCTGTTAAATGACAGTGGAAGAGAAATGTCTCCTTGAAACCTTAAGGGCCAAAACTAAGCTTTTGTTCCAGGAAACAGTCACTGTCTTACAAAGAAAAACTTTCAGAACTGCGCACTGATATTTGTTTCTTATGGAAATAAGTAAAGAAATATGTCTCGCTATGCAGTTCAGGCTAGCCTTGGGTTCACTGTGTAGCCCAGGCCAGTCTTGAACTCACAAAAATCCTTGCTGTCTCAGCCTCCTGAGTATGGGGATTACAGATGTGTGCCACTACACCCTGATACAATTTTTTCTTCTAAAAACTCAGCTGTGATTTATCTTGCTATATATTTATGTTTTGTTTTGGAAATTGATCCAATATAGAAGAGGCCTTTATGAGGCCTGGTGTTCATGTCTGTAATCCCAGCCCTCTGGGAGATTGGGCAAGGGGCCTAGAAGTTCAAACCTAGCCTGGACAACTATAGGACCTCATTTCACAAATTTCTAATTTCTGCTTCTACATATTTGGTTTTTCTAATGTTTTAAGACAATCATGAGAATTGCTTCATTTCATATAAGCACCACCTTCCATCCAATTGCACCACTAGAGCTTCAAGCATTGTTTCATTTTTGGCTGGGAAGATAGCTCCATGGCACAAGTGCCCGGCAAATGCAAGGTCATGAGTTTGAACCCCCGTCCTGAAAAAGAGAGAGAAAGAGAGAGAGAGAGAGAGAGAGAGAGAGAGAGAGAGAGAGAGAGAGAGAGAGAGAGAGAGAGAGAGAGAGAGAGAGAGAGGATTGTTTCGTTTTAAAAATAAGCAAGATAGAAAATGTTGTCACTTATGATACTGTAGTTTAAGGGGGGCTCAGTGGTTTAAGTGCCTGTGCAGGCAATCCCAGTCAAGTACAGGGGATAGTGGTTCAATCCACTCACCTACCCTTAAGGCAGGCTGAGGCGGCTCTCAAAAAACCAAATAACAACAACAAAAACAGTACTATAGTTTAATAATTAATAAATGTAAATTGTAAGGTTCCTTTCCCTGGCATGAAAGAGAAGCAGGAGAAAAATAAAGAAATCCTTTACTGAGGGCCATCAAAGAGAAGCAAGAACCCTCAGGGAGGAGGCAGGCAGACAACCTATCAGGCTGAGCGAGGGTGGAGTTTGCCTGGGCAGTATGGTGTCCTAACAGGTGCTTACTGGAGAAGGTCCGGTGAGTGAGAAAAAACAAA